>SKCR01037878.1:0-73453 GCA_019454045.1 Zanthoxylum bungeanum | reverse complement strand
AGTGCCATGTGTCAGCCACATCAGTAAGCGGGTCCCATTTCTTCCACGTCAGCGTATCCAATAAATTTCATTAATCCTCCTAAAGTCTCTGAAATTTATATTTTAGCCTAAAAAATTTTAAAAATTTATAAATCGACCTCTGAGTCGGATTTGGACCAATGACGTATCTAGTCCACCATTTTCGACCATTTCAGACACAACGGTGACATCTGATTTATAAAAATCAGCCCCGATTTTGTCATATTTCCATTTTAAACCTTAAACTTAAAATGAAAATGGAAGATTCTTCTTCTGGTACGATGATCAAACTGATAGCAACCAATTACTCTCTCTCGAGACCTCGGATGATAGATTATTTGCATTGTAAATAATTTTTTGATATTATCGAGGTGAAGGGAGTGAGACAAGAATCTGTTAAAGAGTATGACTTTAATAAACTCAATAACAGAACTTTGGGTCAGATTAGACAGTGAATCGACCATAGTGTCTTCCACCACATAGCACATAATACAAATACTTATGAAATGTGGATAAAATTGGAAGACATATTCCAGACCAAGACAGCTCGGAATAAAGCCTTAGTAATGAGGTGTTTGGTGAACCTGAAGCTACAGAGTGGAACTTCCATTGCAGAACACACCAATGAGTTCCAGAGCCTGTTGAACTAGTTGTCTGCATTAGACATGCAACAAGGAGATGAAGTTCAAGCCATCTTACTACTCAGTTCTCTTCCTGATAGCTGATAAATATTGGTGGTTACTCTCTGTAATTCAGATCCAGAAGGCAAACTTACAATATCTATGGTAAAAGATGCCTTGTCAAATGAGGAGGCCGGAAGAAAATATGTGGGCACAGATCAGACACAAGCCCTTGTCACGGAGAATCGAGGAAGACAACAAGATAAAAATTGAGGTAGATGGAGAGGTAGAAGTAAAAGCAGAGGCAAATCCATAGACGGAAGAAAACCTACATACAAGTGCTGCCATTGTGGCATAGAAGACCACTTAAAGAAGAATTAACGAAAGTTACAACGAGAGCAGGGTCATGGCAATTCCCAGCCGAAGAACAACGATGCGAAGACACTAATAGTTGCCTCGGGAGATGTAGTTATCTACTATATCCAGGAAGAATCACGCCTTTACACTGAAACTCAAGATATTGAGTGAGTGGTAGATACTGTAGCATCATACCACGTCACCCCTCACAGGGATTTCTTCACAACATACAAAACATGAGACTTTGGAGCAGCGAATGTGGAAAATACCAGTTCCTCTCAGATAGTGGGAATTGGTGAAATTCATATGCGAACAAATGCATGGTATATAATAATCCTGAAGGAGGTGAGACATATTCAAGAACTTCGACTTAATCTACTTTCGGGGGTAGCCCTTGACAAACAAGGCTATGCTAGCCACTTTAGCAATGACATATAGAAAATGATAAAAGATGCAATGGTCATAGCCCGATGATATATTTGTGGTACTTTATATAAGAATCATGTGAAGATATGTGCAGAGAGCCTCAATGTAGCTGAATATGAGGCTTTTCAAAATCTGCGGCACTAGAGACTCGGTCACATGAGTGAGAAAGGATTGTCTACCTTAACAAAGAAGTATCTAATCATTGTCTCCAAGAATGCTGCTCTAGATTCTTGCAATCACTGTTTATTCGGTAAGCAACATAAAGTCTCATTTAAATTCTCTTCTACGAGAAGATCAAAGTTGCTCAGTCTAGTGCACTCTAATGTTTGTGGTCCCTTGGAGGTTAATTCACTAGGCGGTAAAAAATACTTTTTGACTTTCATTGAGGATGCTTCTCAGAAAGTATGAGTGTATTTTCTGAAAACAAAGGATCATGTTATGGATTATTTCAAACTATTTCATGCCATGGTAGATCGTGAAATATGAAAGAAACTGAAATGCCTCCACACATATAATGGAGGCGAATACACTTCCAGAGAGTTCGATGCCTACTGCGGAAGCCACGACATTCGACATGAACAGGCTGTTCCACGCACTCCACAACATAATGTTGTTACTGAAAGAATGAACCGCACCATTATAGAGAAAGTCAGAAGCATGATCAGTATGACTAAGCTGCCAAAGCCATTCTGAGGAGAAGTTGTTCGTGCCGCATGCTACCTGATCAACAGATCACCATATGTACCATTGAATTTTGAGATTCCGGAGAAAGTGTGGACCGGTAAGAATGTCTCATATTCTCACCTTAGAACATTTGGTTGTTTAGCCTTTGCACACGTATCCAAGGAGCTCGGGCAGAAGCTCGATGCAAGGACTACTCTATTCATCTTCATAGGCTATGAAGATGAGGAATTTGGATACAGGTTATGGGACCCGAAGGAAAAGAAAGTCATCAGAAGCAGTGATGTAGTGTTTCTTGAAGGCCAGATAATAGAAGACATTGAAAAGCCCAAGATGTCTTATAATTCCAGTGCCGAAAAAACCGATTCAAATCCAGACACAACCCCAACACCAACACGAGTGGCCACATATATTGATGGGGTGCATGATATGTCAGAAGCAGAACCGGAGAAGGAAGATGGTGTTGAGCAGGGGAGCTGCAACCCGCTCCATCAGAGGCTACAAGATCATCCACAGATCTGGATGATGACAGACATCCAGAAACCAGTGAACCTCTAGTACGAAGATCTGAGCGAGGCCAGATTTCATCAAACAGATACTCAGGATCTGATTATATTCTGCTTACTGACGAGGGGGAGCCAGAAAGTTTCAAGGAAGTTGTATCTCATAAAGGCAAAGGAAAATGACTGCACACAATGCATGATAAAATGGAATCTCTACAGAAGAATCATACTTATGAAAGCTCCCACAAGATATGAAGGCACTGAAGAAAAAATGTGTGTTCGAGCTAAAGAAAGATGGCAGCAGAAATGTGGTGAAACACAAAACTCGGTTAGTAGTCAAAGTATTTCTACAGAAAAAAGGGTTTGTACGGCCTCAAGCAAGCACCTAGGCAGTGGTACAAGAAGTTTGACTCGTTCATGGTGAGTCAAAACTACAAAAGAAATACAACGAACTAATGTGTCTACATTCAAAGGTTTCCGAATGGAAATTTCGTTGCTATTCTACTATATGTAGACGACATGTTGATCGTTGGACAAGATGCAGCGAAGATTAGCCAGCTGAAAAAAGAGCTCTTTAAGTCTTTCGACATGAAAGACTTGGAACCAGCTCAACAGATTTTGAAAATGCAAATAGTTCGAGACACACATAACAAAAGGTTGTGGCTTTCACATGAGAGTTATATTGAACGGATAATCAGGAGATTCGATATACAGAATGCCAAACCTGTCAGCATTTCGCTAGCGCACCACTTAAAATTGAGCAAGAGTTTGTCTCTCATCCAAGAAAGAGATAGATGAGATATCATCAGTGCAATATTCTTCAGCAGTTGGAAGCTTAATGTATGTTATGGTATGTACCAAGCCAGATATTGCTCATGCAATGGGTGTAGTGAGCCGTTTTCTCTCTAACCCAGGAAAGCAACACTGGGAGGCAGTCAAATGGATTCTCAGGTACCTCAAGGGTACATAGAAGTTATGTCTGTACTACGGGGGAGCTGATCCAATCTTGGAAGGCTATACAGATTTAGATATGACATGAGATCTTGATGGTATAAAATCTACATCAGATTTTCTCTACACTTTTGCTAGGGGAGCTGTGTCATGGCAGTCAAGATTGCAGAAGTGTATTGCATTGTCCATAACAGAAGTTGGGTATATTGCAGCAGCGGAAGCAGGAAATGAAATGTTGTGGTTAAATCATTTTCTCCAAGAATTATGGATCAAGCAGACAAAATACAAGATATATTGTGACAGTCAGAGTGCTCTGGACTTGAGCAAGAACTCAATGTATCATTCCAGAACGAAACACATTGATATTCGCTATCATTGGATACGTGAGGTGATGTATCAAAAACTGCTGAGACTAATGAAGATCCGTATAGATGAGAATCCAGTTAACATGTTAACAAATGTGATTACTCGAGACAAGCTAGAGCTGTGCAGAGACATAGCCGGGATAGCTGTCAGATGAAAATCGTTATAGATGTAGCTGGAGGAGGAGAATTGTAGAATCCAACTGTCATGCATGATGTACAAATAACTTTAGGTGGAAGATAATATTTGTAGAAACTTTGAGCAATCTTCCAAACAACTTTCGGTGGACACTGTTCATGTGTGGAAAAATTTGAGCAAGATTTTTGCTATAAATATAGAGCTCATTTGTGAGCTTATGACATCCCAAACATTAAACTTCAAGAGGAGAAAGCTTAGAGAGTGTAAGAGAGAGTGAGGTTTTTTTTTTAAAGTTTGTAAACACTTTGTAGTAATAGATTCAGTTTTTCCTCATAAACACTCTTCAGTGACCAGAGAATCACAACACCTCTGCCCTTGAGACTTCAATCAACATTTGAGACCTAAGTTGATGTCTTACGTAAATAAAATAGAAAATTAAACAAAACTATTCAATTTAAATTGTTTAGGTTTTGAAATGAAATAGTTTGCTTCATTATGAAGCATTAACTTGGTAATGCAACCGTGTTATCTGATAAGCCTTTAAAGAGCTAATCCATTTATCTGTAAGAAGTGCTTCTCCTATTGATGATATGCTTATCTTTTCTCTTCATTATGGAATTTGCATTGTGTTGTGTAGTTAAATGTGTTAGCTCTGTGTTATTGTCTTTAGAGGGATTGAATTTCGGTGGAAGTTTCTTTACATCGGAACTTTTGAACTTTTCTTTTCCATTTTGATTTGAATTAACATGATATGAAGGTGAGGATAACTCAGTTGATGAGATGAATATCTTCTCACCACATGCCAACTCTGACTCAAATATGTAGAAATATTAAAGAGGGTGCCCTCAGGTAGTACCTTTGAGTCTATAGTGGCTTTGAAAATCCTCTTGAGTATTGGGTCGCTGTTGGATTCGCACCAGAAAGTATGGAACTCCAATAGAAAATATGTGTTCTTCTCACCTGCAAGGTTACTGTTTTTAGGGTTCTTTTAAGGTTGTTCTCTCTTCTTGCCAACCTCTAGCCTTTGAATCCCCTTTCATTGTAAAGGGAACTCCTCTTTTTATAGCTAAAGAGGGGGACTGAGAATGGAAGGAGAGGGATAGAATCCCCTCACATTCTCCAATGATTGTCAATCTGTTGAGACAGTTACAGTCCGAGACATGTCTGGCCGGATGTACATTTTGGAATGTACCTCTGGCAAATCAACCATGTGATTCTTGTTGTTTGAATTTTGCACGTATGTTGACAACTCGATACATGTCCGGCCGGATATTCGACTTGAATTATATGTCCGGCCGGCTCACGTCCCTTAACTTCAGTAACTGATAATCTACTTGTTCACTGACAACTGTATCATGTCCGGTCGAAATTAGGGTTTTAAAGGTATATCCGGCCGAATGTTCTGGTCAGAGAGAAAGTATGTCGGACATAAATGATGTCTGGTCGGTTTTTAGCTATATTTTCTAGATTCCTTGGAGTACATTTCCCTCATGAAATTCATCATTGTAATTTCCCCAATTTTCAGAAGGTGTCTCCGTCAGATACACAAAAATATAGTGTATACACATTCTTTTTCTTGTTGCCTTTTATGTATGAAATCGTAGAATGGAATGTTATTCGATTTAAGCATATGCAATAATATTTTGTTTGTATATTTAAGTTGAAGAGCCTATAAACTGGGAACTCTTTTGTCAAGTTATTTGGCTGCAAATTTTTATCTGACCAAAATTAAGCATGTTATTAATTATTAATAGTTGATAAAAAATTGAATCTCAGCCACAAATTATATTCAATCACATTTTAATTTTCATAAATTTATTTTCCACCAAAAAAATTGCTCCGGTCTTTCGCAAGGGAAAAAAGTGAATTATTAATTGTTAGTGGAATTAATTAATTAGAAGATAGGAAAAGTGGAATCTTATAATATTCATGATCCCTCGAAAAGGGCTGATGCTAATACCTGTGTTAAATAAATTATATTACTATTATTTTATTTTATTTTTGTTATTCACGTGGTGCATATACAAATTGCACAACAAATATACATATGATGTGATGATTAATCAAGTTTGTACTTTCTTTTGAATGGTACGAGAAAATGAATAAGACATTGAGTTAAGTTTAATTTTAGATTGTAGTGTCTGTTTTTGTTTCATGTCCTGCACATCCAACATATTTTTTTTTTGAAAATATCAGTAATTTTATCGTCAAATCACCCGACCTAAATTTAAGCGGAACATGTAAATAATTGATTATCATAGATTCTTACAAGAAATACACCCATAAACTCGAATTCAAGACTTGATAATCAAATCCTAAACCCTTTTTATTGTCAAGTTATCTACATCTATACTCTAATAAATTTTGTAAAGTCTTCCAAAACTTTACCTTAAATCACTCCTAATTTGAGTTCATGTCCTTATTTTGTGGAAGTGCAATACATGTATCAATGAATTTGATTATTTATATGTACTATATAGTGTTTTCTTCTAATTTTTTTTAATAAAAGATGAAAGATCACTATATAAATATAGGATTGGTAAATGTGTTCAATGAATCTATCTTTTCTTCAAATAATTAATTTTACATCCAATGTATCAAAAATATAAGTCTAAAGCCAGTCTTTGAGATAAGATTAAAAAAAAAAAAAAATGTATCTTAGAATTCCTGATACGGCAATTGTTCATGTCATTGTTATTATTTTTTTCTTTAGGTTATCTAATAGATTATGAAACTTGCCCTCTTATAAACTGTAAATTTGATAGCATGTGAAAGCATTCATCAGATTATTACAAAGCCAATTCACTCTCCTTCAGAGCTTGTGAAAATATTCATCAGATTGTTACCAGGCCAATTCACTCTCCTTGTAGTAATTGCTCCAAGGTCATAATTCTCAAACACCCCATAATATAAAGTGATCAATCCAACTGTTGTCGTGGAGTTCAAGTCATTGACTGCATATGGTGCATCATCAACGGTGAGAGTTTATTCAAATAATATAAAAATTCCAATTAACTATTTGCTATTTGAATGTAATTATTATTAAATGAATGATTATGTGCATATATTTACTTTTGATCGTTGTTTTTCATTTGAATTATAATATGAGAAATTAACTCCTCGAATAAACCTCAATCAGCAGTAAATTTGTTTGGTTAGTAGGGAACCAAATGCAAACTCAGCAAGCAGATAGATAAACCACTGAGGCAATGATTTACGTGGTTCAGCGGAGAGTGGCTCCAACCTACGTCCACGAGAGAAAATAGTGGGTGTATTTTACTCTTGGTTAGGGTCAAGATCGGCTCGAGCTACAAGTTGGGTAACGAACTTATAAAGTATTTACAACTCCTCGGTTCTTATATTAGTCCGTTATAATTCTTTTAATATTCAAACGACCGACCATCTTTCTCTCTCTATCACTAGATTTTTGGCTCTTGGTTTCTCTCTAAGTGTTAAGATGTTAATTTTTTCTTTCTCTAAATCTGAGACTTCAATCTCTTTATATAGTCTTCCAAATCTACTATTCCACTGTCCGTGACGTCGGCTCATGTCACTATGTCATCATTGCAGTAACAACTCTCTTCAACTACCCACAATTCATCCAATCAAATTATCCATTTTTCCTATCACTGTACCAGCCTATGGCGGCCTATGACAGCTCTGCTCCGTCACTACACCAGCCTATGATGGCTGGCATAGGCTACTTTCACAGTGAACTAATACTTTCCCATAATCATTATTAGCCTTCTAGAAGGTATATTCTCTTTTATGGCACACGTCACTTGACTCAAATGCAGATTGGTCTGTGAACCCATCTCCGTTTCTGGGGTCGACATATCGAAGTAGATGATACTTAGTCAAACTTCTTGACTTCTTTAACTAGGTCGGGTTGCTAACTGTGGATCATTGGGGTCGGTTTCAAAAAATACTTAAATGAACCTAAATTCACCACTTCTTCTCTAGGTCGGGTCGGCATACCAACCTACTTCATCATCAATATAGTCATCCCTTGCATGAATCCGTTTGTGTATTGGGGTCAGGTACTTTTGTCAAATTTCATTTGTCTCTATGAGTCCTTAGGTCTCTATTATGTTTTTTTGGGTTAAGTACAATACATGTCTCACATCTCCTCAATATTTGAATATTCCTCAAAGTAAAAAACCACTATCAACATATGTCATCTAGTTCTTGGTATCAATGAGTTTGCAAGTTGATGTCTAGAATTTTATAAAAGATAGTGGTTTTTTCTCATGCTGATGCTCAATCTTGATCAAGTACATAATCACAAGTCTGCACCACCTCATAACAGGTACCACAACTGCAACCTTCGGTGCTCATTCTTGTGAAAATCTACGTTGAGTTCACAACCCTGATCTAACATCTCTGCTTCTGATTCATAACTTCTTCATCTCTTCCACTAGACCTTCTCTGACCGAAGAGATTGACTCGAGCTAGCTCTGGCTAGTCCATCCACTGGCTTCTCTGCTTGAAGAAGCTAATCCCTTGCCACCTCGAGCTGATGCATGCTCTCGACATGCTGCAATCCCATAAGGGAATGATCTGCAAATACCTGTAAAATAAAACATTGGCTATGATGAAAAGATTTCATCATTCGGCTATTATTAAAATAGTAAGGCCTCGGGGGAGAAATTCTGACCCCGAGCCATCTAAGTCACTTGGTCGTAAAGGAATGAACCCTTCTTACGTCAATACACAATAATAGGGCATCGGTGGGACATAATCCAATCATGAGCCAATACAAATCACTTGGCCACAAGGGAATGCTCCCTCATTTTGCTCTAAACTTGAAGAAGCTCATACATGCTCTCACGCATCCTAAACTCTCGGAGAGGAATGATCTGTGAAAACATGCAAAATAAAAAACAAATGACGATGGAAAACTCACATCCTCGTGCCATTAATAAAACAACAAGGCATCAGGGGAGAAATTCTGACCCGGAGTCTTCTAACCCTTACGAGCTACAATTAGCCACGAAGATCCAATGGCCTTATGCGCTATATACCTCTTAACTCAATCGCCTCAGGGACCTATATTAACCTCATGCTATGGATCCCAGATTGGGGTGGCAAAATGTCATGGAGGCATGATCTTTCCCAGTGCTATGCAGACCCTAAGACTGCAATCTTCACAGAGGCTTTCTAACCATACGTGTTATGGTTACCCCGAGCTCCAAACACCACTCTAGTCTTCAGCCACCTGTGCTATGGTTACCGTGAGGCTCCAAATGCCACGCAGACCTTGGAGCCTTCCCTGCGCTATGCACCTCAAATGAGGATGTCAAACGCCTCACAAGCCTTGACACCATACATGCTATGATCATCCATAGGCTACGATAGGCACATAGGTCCTGGCACCCAACCACGCCATGTAGCTCGCCTTCCAAGCTTCATGTTTGATGATGCCCCAACATCTCCTGATTCCATCAGGTGTCGTCCAATTGCACTAAATGATAGGCATCTGACTTGATGATCTCTGTCATTCTTGCATCCTCAATTTGTGGCTTCCATCTATAGACATCATCTTAGTGTGTTTGTTTCTTTTTGTACTGTTCTTTTTTTTTATCCATTTTCCAAAGCTCTATGGTTTTCATCTCCTGCCATTGTCTTAGTGTGTTTGTTATTTTTCGTACTGTTCCCCATAGACGGCGCTAACTGTTGACGACTATTTTTCGTTCAAATGAAAATATGGGAAATTAACCCCTCGAATAAACCTCCAACAGCAGTGAATTTATTTGGTTAATAAGTAACCAAATACAAACTCAGCAAGCAGACATATAAATGACAGAGACAATGATTTACGTAGTTCGGCGGAGAGTGGCTCCAACCTACGTTCACAAGAGAAAAAGAGGTGCGTTTTATTACTTCTCGGAGTCAAGGCCGACCTGAGCTACAAATGAGGTAATGAACTTACAAAGAGTTATAATACCTCGGGTCTTATACTAGCCCGTTACAGTTCTCTCAATAGTCAAACAACCGACCAACTTTCTCCCTCTATCACTAGATTTTTGCCTCTTAGTTTCTCTCTAATTGTTGAGATGTAAATTTTGATAATCATTGAATCTGAGACTTCAACCTCTTTATATATGCTTCCAAATCCATTATTCCCAACTCTCATCAACTACCCATAATTCGACCAATCCAATTGGCCATTTTCCATGTCACTGCATCGGTCAATGGCGACCATGGAGGCTATGCTCTACCACTTCCATGCCACTGCATCGGCCTATGGCGGCTGGCAGAGGCTACTTTCACGGTGAACTACTGCTTTCCCATAGTCATCATTATCCTTCTAGAAGGGTATCTTCTCACTTTAGAGCATACATCACTTGACTCAAGCGCAGATTGGCATGTAATTCCATCTTCGTTCATCGGGGTCAAAACTCACTCTGACGTCTTTAACCTTGTCGGGTTTCCACAAATACTCAAATGAGCCCAAATCCAACACTTCTTCTTTAGGTCGGATCAGTGTACCAACCTACTTCATCATCAACACACTCAACCTTTGCATGAACCCTTTTCTTATAGTGGGGTCGGGTCATTTGGTCAAATTTCGTCCGTCTCTCTCGAGCCCTTAGGCTCGTATTATTCATTTTTGGCTAAGTAGACTATCAATTATACCCATTCTCAGCATTTAAATCTTCATCAGGGTAAAAAAATCACCATCACCATCAACAATAATTATAATAATAGAAATCACTATACAATGTGTTTAATCAAAGTAAACTTGTGCTCTAATTAACAAGGATTCTTTTTTTACTTAAACATGTGGCACGATATTGTATAAAAAAAATCCTTATCTTTCGTTCTGATTTGTCTTATGAAGGAGAAAATCTATAATACAACGGAGTACACACGTCATCCGTGTAACAATCCAATCATTTATTCCCACGTGTATTAAAATATTAAAAAACAACTAAAATATGGATATTAAATCATAGATTTCATTTACTAATTTATTGGTGATATCACGTCACTCATGTTAAGGGTGGGCAAAAAACCGATCGAACCGAACCAAACCACAAATCGAACCGAATTTACGGTTTTTTCTAATGGTTCGGTTTGCGGTTCGGATTGGCCCACCCCAAACAGTCTACGGTTCGGTTCAGGAGCTAATCCGAACCGCACCTGTTAAACCGAACCGAACCGTTATAATTAAAAAATTATATATTTATATAAAAAAAATTGTATTTTTATTTTTATTTTATTATATGTTTTCTTTTTATTAGCATGTTAATACTTTTATTCTTAATTTTTTGTTAATATTTTTATTCTTCAATTTATTTGTTAATACTTTTATTCTTAAATTTTTGTTTTATGGTAGCATCATTATTCTTGAAAGTAAGATGTTGAATTTGTCTCTTAATTAGAAATATGGTAGCATCATTATTCAAGGTAATTTTTAAAAAATACAAGAAGTAATTGTGCATCATTTTTCAATTCTTAATGAAGTGCATGTGTTCCCCGAAATCACAGCTTACACCCTAGTACTTCATACTATTTGTTAGATAGACTGGTTTATTTTTATTTTTTTTTGTCTTCACTTAAGTGGATGAAAATTTGTTTTAAATATAATAATTCGTAAACCGAACCAAACCAAACCAATCCATAAACCTATTTTCAATCCGAACCAAACCGTTATTTAAGGGTTTGGTTTGAGAGGCAAAAAATCAGAACCGTAAAATATGATTTGATTCAATTTTTAGCAAAAATCGAACCAAACCGAACCGCGCCCACCATTAACTCATGTCTTCCTTGTACCAAAGATTTACGGCTATGAAGATAAGATCAAACTCTTCTGACTTCGTAAACTTTGGTGTTCATCTTAAGTAGTCAAAATCATGTTAAATCAATGCCGTGATAACTCTCAGGGGTTTAAAAATCATAGCTGCGGCCTTGAGCCTTGAATTGATCTACTTATATCTGACTTCCAAGAAGAAGCCATGAAATTGAAAAAAAGAAAATCACCTACGCGTACTCATATGAACCACATACTTTTAATTGGAATTTTCAAACTTCCAGATTCAAAGCGTGTGATTTGATACCGCCCTCGTTGTGATTGACTAACAACGGAGATCCCATATATGTTCTTGAAGTAAAAGTAAAGACTTCTCTTTTTTCACAGCAACATCTTGCAATGGCTTCCGTGGCTCTCTCTTGTTGTATCTTACTTTGTCTTCCATTGCTACCATATTTGTCTGCGGCCAACATAACTCTGGGTTCAACTCTATCAAGCAGCAGCAGTAACAACTCTTCATGGGTTTCACCTTCAGGAGATTTTGCTTTCGGATTTCAGCAACTCAACAATTCGGACCATTTCTTGCTTGCCATTTGGTTCAACAAAATACCTGAAAAAACCATCGTCTGGTATGCCAATGGAGACCGCCCAGCTCCCCGAGGGTCAACACTTGAGTTCACTGCCACCGGCCTTTTGCTTAAAGATCCTCGAGGCCAAACAATATGGAATCAAAATCCTGACAGAAGTGCATCAGATGCTGCTATGCTTGATACAGGTAATTTTGTGCTTAGAGCCTCAGGAAATGATTCCGATTATGTTTGGCAAAGTTTTCAAAATCCAACAGACACCATCTTGCCTACCCAAATATTAGATTTGGGTAGCGTGTTGGTTTCCAAGTTGACAGAAAGCAACTTCTCTAAAGGCAGGTTTGAGCTCCATTTTTCAAATGGAAACCTTCAGCTCATTCCTGTAGCCTGGCCAAGCCGATTCCGATACAATAGTTATTACAGTAGTAATACTTCTTACAGCGAAAATTCTTCCGAGTCTGGTCATCGGCTGGTTTTTAATGCATCATCTGATATTTACATAGAAAAAAATAATGGTCAAATTGTCCAGTTGCCTCTATGGAGTCAATTGAATCCTAGAGAAGACCTTTATTTTCGAGCAACATTGGACTATGATGGAGTTTTCGCAGAATATGCTTACCCAAAGAATTCTGATTCAAATCAGAACTGGTCTTCTCTACGAATTCTTCCTGGCAACATTTGTGATGCTATATTTAATGGATTGGGTAGTGGTGCTTGTGGCTTCAATAGCTACTGCTCTCTTCAAAATGGGAGACCTTATTGTGACTGCCCACCTGGGTATGTATTTGTGGATTCAAATAACAGATTTAGCGGTTGCAATCCAAATTACTGGAGCGGCTGTGGACCAGATGATGTATCAAGAGATGCAGACGAGTTGTTTGAAATAAGGGAATTCAATAGGGTAAATTTTCCTCTGGGAGATTATGAAAGGTTGGGACCATATGACCAAAAAAAGTGTGAAGCATCTTGCTTGCATGATTGCTCATGTGCTGTTGCAATATATGATGGCACAACAAGTTGCTGGAAGAAGACATTGCCTCTCTCCAATGGGCGTGCTGACAATGTCGGATTCTCAAGAGTTCTCTTCAAAGTAAGGAAAGCAGATTTTCCTGGTTTCCATGGCAATCCTGGCAGCAAGAAAGGAATACCAACTGTACTAGGAGCACTTCTAATAGGAGGTTCTGTATTCTTCAATTGCCTTTTGCTACTGGCAATATCTCTTGGTGTCATCGCGTGGCGCAAGAGAAAAGATGGAAGTAATGTCCAACATTCAATTATTTCTGAAACAAATATGTGTTTCTTTTCGCTCAACGAACTCTACAAAGCAACAAACGGTTTCAAGGAAGAACTAGGTAGGGGTTCTTTCGGCATTGTTTACAAAGGTTTTCTCAAATCCAATTCACAAAATGCCATAGCAGTCAAAAAATTGGACAAATTAGCACAAGAAAGGGAAAGGGAATTCAAAACTGAAGTCACTGCAATCGGAAGAACTCATCACAAGAATCTAGTCCAGTTACTTGGATATTGTGATGAAGGTCTTAACCGGATTTTAGTGTATGAATGCATGAGCAATGGCACTTTGGCAAACTTAATTTTTGCAATTCCGAAACCTGACTGGAGTCTAAGAGTCAGGATTCTCTGGAGATTGCAAGAGGCTTGTGTACTTACACGAAGAATGCAATGTGCCGATCATCCACTGTGATATAAAGCCTCAAAACATACTTCTAGACGAATACTTCACAGCGAAAATTTCAGACTTTGGATTATCCAAACTGTTACTCTATGATCAGTCTCGAACACGTACAATGATCAGAGGAACTCGAGGATACGTGGCTCCAGAATGGTTCAAGAATGTGCCTATTTCTGCCAAAGTGGATGTTTACAGTTATGGTGTTATGTTATTGGAAATCATTTGCTGTAGGAGAAGTGTGGAGATAAATCTGGAGGAAGAAAGAATTGCAATACTAACTGACTGGGCTTATGACTGCTATGTTGAAGGGAGACTGGATGTTTTGGTAGACAATGATGAAACTGCAATGGCTGACAAATCAAGGCTTCATAAATGGTTGATGATAGCAATGTGGTGCATTCAAGAAGATCCCTCA
The DNA here is from genome assembly GCA_019454045.1 of Zanthoxylum bungeanum. NCBI lineage: Eukaryota > Viridiplantae > Streptophyta > Magnoliopsida > Sapindales > Rutaceae > Zanthoxylum > Zanthoxylum bungeanum. The sequence continues at coordinate 58,948 of SKCR01037878.1, read as the reverse complement.
AAAAGGCCTACAATGAAGATGGTCTTGCAAATGTTAGAAGGTTATCTGGAAGTTCTTACTCCCCCATTCTCCTCTTCATTCATTACACTCACTGAAAGCTGAAGCTACTAGTAAGCAGTAAGTGCCTTTCCCCTCTGATTTTACATATAATCATTTTTGCTACATTTGCTTGCTCTGTATAATTATTATCCATAATATCATGAACCATTTGTGGAGATTGTTACAAGTATGTTTAATTTTTTTTTTAATTATCGATGATGACTAAGCCTGTAATAGGAATAAGCAGGAATGACCTCCTGGTATAGGTTTTGTTTCTCACACTTTGGTATTCAAACATGAACCAATTTTCATTTGTGAAAAAGAAAACATTTCAATCATATTTTATCACGCTTGTTAAATAGTAAAAAAAACAACTTAACTAAATGATAATTATATTAAATACAACTCCATATGTTATATATTTATTATTTGATAGTATCACGTCACTCATACAACAATAGTACAAAAAAATATTTAATAGGAAAAATTCTACTATGTAATGATAATATCACATCACTCATGCAATAAACCAATAATATATTATCACACATGTTATAATTTTTTTAAAAATAAATAAATATTAACTTATTGATTACTAATTATCATCCTTCTCAATCCTAACACTTCATTTGAAACTACACTTAAGTAATCATGTATAAACTCATTTAGTCTTTATTATATTTCCGATGTGGAATTGTCCACTTTCCTCTTATTTTTCTATCTCAATAGGTGCCACTTGAGAGATAATTTCTCATTCACCTGAATATCATTTTGAACATATAAATATATGGTTTCGAAATACTCACGGAAGGAGAATCTGAATCATTTATGACTTCTTACTTTTACTAAGTGGATCACACTCAAAATCATGATTCAAAATAGCAAATCATGTTATTTTTCCAACACTCGAAAGATGGGCTTTCCCTCCCTCCAATCCTATTGAAGCTCTGCAACATGAACATGAAACCTTTTCACCTCTACTTCTAATTTTTCTAATTATAATCAATTTCTCTTCTATCTCTCGATCCCTATCTTCAACAAAAGATTTCTCTGGTTCCGTTTATAAATGAAGTGAATCTTCAAATTGATCACTTGTACCCAATACACGAGATTCATATGCATAGCTCGAGACCTAAAAAAACAATAAACAAAAGCCAAAGTCACTTCTTCAAAATTACAAAAAAGCCAAATGCGAATTTTCAAAAGCACTGGTACTGACCAGTAAATAAAGTAGATGAATTCGTAGAATCCAAAATCTGTATCAACAACAATGTGCTAGATATAAGAAATTTGCAGCTGGTTTTTATGGCTGAGTTGTCGCTAGCTAAGAAATTATGAAACCATGGCACAATCTTTAAACGAGTTGAAATAAGGGGTCGAAGGCTAGGTTAAGATTCGTTTATCAGTTCGATTCAATTCGCTTTAAAATGAATACGAATTTTGAAAAATAAAATCGCTTTAAAGCGAATATGAATTTTGAAAAAGAAATTCGTTTAATAAATGAATTAATTCAATTTAATTCGTTTATTAAACAAATCAAATACAAATTTAAGATTACTGATTCGTTTAGGTTTTGTTTTATTGTTTTCCTTTACTAGTTGTTATTTTTCAAATAAGGTTCAAGATGTTGCTAATTACAACATAAAAAATAATATTGTCAATATTTGATGAGTCATTTTAATAAATCTATTAATTTTTTGTGTCTGTATATGTGTGTATATGTATGTGTATATATATATATATATATATATATATATATGAAGAATTAATATAAATAAATTATGATAATTTATGTCATAAAATAATTTCATTACTAAACGAATATTCGTATTCGATTTATTTATTAAATGAATCGAATATGAATCCCGATATTAGGATTCATTTAATAAATGAATAAAATATGAATATATCACATTTTGATTCGATTCATTAAAGATTCGATACAAATTCGGTTCGTCGATTCGTTTGTTACCTCTTGTTGAAACTATGTCTGCTTATTGATAATTTCTCTAAGAAATGAAAGTTATCAATCATATATTTAATGTTTGACACGTTATCAGAAAAAACACAAATCATCTAATTTTGTTTACCAGTCCATCCAAAAATTATAAAGTATACCAAAAGTGTAGAAAATATACACATATTTTGTATCAGATGCATATCAAATGTTTGACATATGTTTCGATCGTATGATCAAATTAATATAAATTTAATATACTTTGCAACTTGGAGTGGATTGATGAGCGGAAAATATATCACTATTTACAGCCCCTTTGACCTAATATTTTGTATGATTTCTCGGGTTTTATGAATGTTTTGATGTGTTTTTGTGTGTTTTACAGATAAATAAAGTTTGGGACTCAATGGAATTGAATTGGGGCTAAAACAGCGAAAAACAGACAAAAATGGCAAAAATGGAATCACGCGTCGCGACGCGCATACTCTCTGTGTCGTGATACGCACAAGTACTATTCTGTCGACACTTGTCATCATGACGTCAGCATCAATTACTATTCTATCGACACGCATCATCGCCACATCATCACACGTGTCATCATGTTCATCATCGCCACATCATCATGACATCAGCACAATAATTCAGCCTACCGACACGCGTTATTCCTTGTGTCAGCATGACGTCAGCGTCGCGACGCTAAGCCTTCACGCGTCGCAATGTCGAGCCAATAATTCATCTGCTGATAGTTGCATGCCACGTGTCATCATCTCATCAAAGCCGCGTATGCGTGTCAAGCATCAACGGCGCGTCACACGCGCAAAGCTTCTGCGTTATGACGCGCAAGGCTGAAATTTGCCTATAAATTGAAGCTGATTTCATTTTCCAAATTCATACTTTCCTTAAGGTTCTTAATAAGGATCTAAGGATTGTATCTTGTTTGTATTTATTTTTAGTATTTTAATTATGTATTCTTATTTCTAGTAGTAATAGTAGTTTATTTACTTTATCTTTTTTTTTTATGTTTGTAGTTAATTTCCGCTAGGGGAAGGGTGAAACATTTATTATGATTATTTAGATTAATCTCCATTAAATTGTAATATATAAATTATCTTAAAACCTGACTTAATTGGATATCGTCTTTATGGTCGGTTGGACTTAATTAAATTAATTTTAACTTGACATAATTGGATACCGCCTTTATGATCGGTTGGAATTAATTATCAAATGACTTAATCAGGATACCGCCTATATGGTCGGATGGTAATATAATGCAAATTTATATATTATAATAAGAGAGATTTCTAGATTTGAAATAGTAAAGGTAGATCCACTAAACCCAACATTTTATTTTTAATCTAGGGAAGTGATAAAGCACAATATTCATGAGTTTAATAATTGATTTAATTATATTATGTGTGATGTTTTAGGCTTGTTTATTGAATCTTATCATTAATGCTTCTTGTTGCCTGATCACCAATAAGATTGATGTGGTAAACTTAAAATGAACTTGAAAAAGATTTTAGGTTTCAGCCTTAGATTCAATAGCTCACGATCTCACATTAGTATAGATTTCCCTTAGAGTATATTTCCTTACAGGATAGACATATATCTGTCGGACGTGGGTAGCCACAATTGGAACTTGAACTTAATGAATTCGGGTAACTTGGTTAAAATAGAAATATAGTTGATTGGGTAACTTTGGGTGTTTGCATCTGACCATCGGAAGAGGCTTTTACATATCTTCGTGTTCCAGGTTAACAAACTAATTTATTACACATATATAAGTGAACCAATTCATCATTAGAATAATATTGTGTGAAATCACAACCCTATATGTTTATTTTCTTTATTATTAATTTCCTTTGTTTTATTTTGTATTTTTATTTATTTAGCAAATCCACATTCAACCAACCAATCAAACAATCATTCCCTTCTCATCCTAATTAGATACCTATAAATAAATAGAATCAATAATTAATAATAATAGAAATTAAGTCCTCGTGAGATCGATATTTTTATACTACTTGTGCGATACGTGTGCTTGCATTACGTGTGTGATTTCACCGATCAAGTTTTTGGCACCGTTGTCGGGGACTTTTTTTTCTTGCGTTATTAATTTTGTAGCCATCTATTTTTCTTGTATCTAATTTTCTTTAGTTTTATTTGTAATTTTTATTTCTTTCTTTTATTTTTCAGGTGGTTGAAAATGGATCATTATTGGGCAATGAAAGCATTACGAGCTTTAAGAGGAAAAGATACACCTCAAATCAGAGAGCAGCAGTCCGATTTTCTGAGGCATGTTGTCCAGCCCAACAACTATCCATGGATGTCAGAGAGAAATAACACAACATTGCTCAACCATTTCATAGATGTGAGATATGTGATAGTAACCACCCTAGCAATCATTGCACATACAACTACAATTCAGGATGGCAGAACTATCAGAATCCTTCATGGTATGATGAACCAACATATTTCACTGAACCATATTCTCCATCTTATCCACCATCAACGTATGGTCTTCCTCAAAAATCATATTCATCAGAGGAAAAATAGATGATAAGATAGATGGTGGATGACCGGCGTAAACACACACGTATAACGCAAGCGCACATATCGTTCAAGTAGTATAAAAATATCGATCCCACGATGACTTAATTCCTACTGTTGTTATTAATTGTTGAATCTATTTATTTACAAATATCTAATTAAATGGAGAAGAGAATGATTGTTTGATTGGTTGAATGTGGTTTTCCTTAATTAAAATAAATAAAATAAACAAAAGAAAATACTAAGGAAAATAACAAAAGACTCAAAGATCTAGGGTTGTGAATCTTTCTAATATCTTTTAAAAGATGAAGTGATTATTTTATGTTTGTGTAATAAATTGGTTTACTAACCTGGAACACGAAATTATGCGAAAGCCTCTGTCGATGGTCAGACACAAATACCCAGTTTAACCCAATTGAACCATATGTCTATGTCAACCAAATTGCCTGGATTCATTAAGTTTAAGTTCCAATTATGACTACCCTCGCCCGACAGGTATATGTCTATCCTGTAAGGAAATTTATTAAAAGGTTATTTATCCTCAAGGAATATTGTGGGCTATTAAGTCTAAGGCTGAAACCTAAAATTCCTTTGTCAAGTTTATTTTAGATTTACCACATCAATCTTATTGGTGATCAGACAACAAGAAGCATTAAGCTTAAGACTAAATAAGTAAACCTTTAAATTACCCAAACTATAAAATAACCCCTTATAAATCGGTGATATTGGATTTCATCACAACCCCAGATAACTGGCTTAGTTACGACACATATTTACGGGTAGTAAAAACTTAAATAAAATAAAAGACATAAAGTAAAATGCTGAAAAGTAAAATACTGAAAATTAAATGCTGAAAAGTAAATGCTGAAAGTAAATTACTGAAAAGTATATGCTGAAAGTAAATTGCTGAAAGTAAATTGCTGAAAAGTAAATTGCTGAAAAGTAAATGCTGAAAGTAAATTGCTGAAAGTAAATTGCTGAAAAGTAAATGCTGAAAGTAAATTGCTGAAAAGTAAATAAAGTAAAAGTACAATAAAAGAAAATGCTGAGGTAAAATGATCCACTTTTATTACTTCTATTTTAGATATCTCTCTTAATATAATATATTAACTTTGCATGATAATTACTAACCAGCCATATAGGCGGTATCCAGATTAAGTCAAATTAATAATTAATTACCAACCGACTAATCAGGCGGTATCCAGTTTAGTCAGGTTAAAACCAATTTAAATAATTACCAACCGACCAATATGGTGGTATCCTCGTTAAGTCAGGTTTTAACTAGTTTATATATTATAATTAAGGGAGATTAATCTAAATATTAGTAATAAAAGTTTTACCTTTTACCCCAGCAAAGGGGAGTTACCTCATCATTACTGAAAAGTAAAAACTGAAAATTAAAGAAAGAAAAGTACTGTGCGTAAAAGTAAATTGCGGAAAGTAAAAACTGAAAAGTAAAGAAAATAAAGTACGAAAGAGGAAATTAATTACTGAAAGCTGTAAATAAACAAACAAGATACAATCTTTTTAGTATTCTTAAGGAATTCCTTAGAAGAAAGTATATATTTACAAATGAAATGGCTTGGTATTTATAGGCAAAATTTTGCCTCCATAAAATCATCTACCAAATCCATTATTAATTGCTCCACTAATTACTCCACTAATTGCTTATCATGTTTGGTGGTGATTTGATAATTTTTATTATTTATTAATTTATTTATTTTTTGCTTTGAAAATGATTGAAAATGACTTTAATAATTACACACAACACACTTCTGGATGGTTCATCAATTTCGGGCATGAAATCTTCCGAATTCGAAATTATTTTGTCTTTCAAAGTTGTAGATCTTTGAGTTTTCTTTAATCTGGAACCTGAATCAGCACAATCCGATATCGGAGTAAAACGCTATGCCCAAAATACGACAGATACGCAAAACTGGAATTTTCAAAACTGCACTTCGTTAAAACGCCCTTTCAAGTTTCCAATCTCCAAAACTAATATGTCAAGTCCAATTTTTGCCCTTATTTGACCCACATTTCGTCCTAAATGATTTCATTGTGTCCCAATATTATTTTATCTGCAAAATAATCTAAAACATATCAAAATGTTCATCAAACCCGAGAAACTAAACAAAATATTAAGTAAAAGGGGCGGTAAATATTGATATATTTTACGCTCATCACACCCCCAAACCTAACATTTTGCTAGTCCTCGAGCAAAAAAATAAAATAAAATACAAGAAACAATTAAAATTAAACTAAGCCACTTTCGTAGGGATCATGGTTGCATTTAGCATATGCAACAAGACTTTAAACCCATAGGTGTCCCTAGTGGACGAGTTATAGTCTCGTGGTGGCTTACAGCAACGATATCCACAAACGTTTTACAAAAGTAAAAAGATAATAATACTAATGCACACAAAAGCAAAAAGACAAGAGAAAATAGAATAAAGAAGTTAGTGACTAAACAGATGAAACATCTAATCCAAGTCAATAGTTGTTTTGTTTCATTCTAAATTACCGAATAAGTAAATTCTCCGATTATTTTTACCATTCTTCATATACAAAGTCGACAAAATATTAATAAATTCATTTTTGCCCACAACAGTCACAAGTGCAGTTGATAAGAGAGTAATATTTTTGTCCTAAAGTTTTATCAGAATTCACATCTTTTTGCAGCAATAGAATATTTTTTCAGATTTGTCTGATTTTTTCTTTGATTTTTGATTTTTTTTTATTCTATCACTTTTTGAGATGCTTCTACCAATTAAACTAGAGCACTGAATATTACAAACTTTTCAATTTTAGCTCATGTCCGTATGTTACAATGTATGTTGATAATATCTGCTAACTGAGCATATGAAGATCCATTTTAGTCAGTTTTATGGAGAATTCACAAATTAAATAATTTAAATGAAATAAACAAAAATTAACTTGTTCCGAAATAGGTTTGAGATACGTCTCAGGAATGGAAACTCCTAACTCAGCTATCTCTTACCAATTTCACATTTTTAGTCAAAATAAAAACACAAAATATTTTTGTAATTTTTGAAAAAATTTCAAATTTTTTTTGTATTTTTTGAAAAATTTTGGAATAAAAAAAAAACAACACACAAACTAAAAACAAAGTTCTGGTCAACTAATTCCCTCCCCCAAACCTAAATGAGACATTGTCCTCAATGTCTTAAACAGTAGAAGAAGAGTTTAGAAGATAATACATGGTTAGCTGAAATTTTACAGTAAATTAAAGGTTAAGATCCAGATTAATCCGACGCCTCTTACCACGATCGTCCTCGGACCAATTTATCTTTGAAAGGATAGGGTCAATTTGTGGTTCATAGGCTAAGATTTGGTCAATTAGATTCGAAGCAGTTCTGGCAGTAAAGAGAAGTTCTTTTAAAGGTTTTGACACGAACCCATTTCTCCGAGCATCATCAAGAAACACACAAAGAAATCATAAAATCCATCAACGTTAAACAGCCCAATTGGTTTCTGGTGTATGTTTAGGTTCGCCCAAGATAGCACTATAAAAATTTCCTCCAATGTGCCCAAGCCACCTGGCAAAGCAATAAAAGCATCAGCACGGTTAATCATTTCTACCAGTCGTTCAGACATACCTGGCACAATAAGTTCCTCTATGTTTGATGGTTCAATAAGATTTTCCTCTGCCAAGGGTTTTAGGATGATTCCCAAAACGTGACTGCATTCTTCCTGTACGGCCTTTGAAATGATCCCCATTAGTCCAAGATTGTCTCCGCCATATATTAAGTGCATATTCCTTGCAGCTAAGACTCGACCCAATTCCCGTGCTGCTTCTACGTATTGTGACTTAGTACCAACACTAGTACCGCAAAACACACAGATGTTTTCAACTCGTCTTCTTGAAGTAGCTTCTATGTTTTACTCTGGATGTCTTCAAAAGTACAATGATGAGTTGAATTTATAACACCTGAAAAGGGTGAGTAATAATAGCACTAGTATCTTCCAAATGACGATTGTTAGCTAAACAATAAAAGAAATCGTGAACGGTCAAAAAGTCTGGATTCTGTCTACGAAAATAAAGATAATTACAAAAGAAAAGAAAATCAAAGCAATAATTAAGGCAACAGAATTGTGTACGCAATACGCCATTCGCTTAGTATAAATTTATTAAGATATGTCTCAAGAATCCATTCCTTAGTCAGCCATCGCTAATGAATTATCTCTTATTTTTGCCAAACACCATTCCTTCTGTCTTATGCTTTGGTTGAGCTTTTCCCTACAAAAATAACACACAAAATTAAAAACTCTACAACATGTATACACAAAATATAAAAATAGAAATTACAACAAAGTGCATGGGTTGCCTCCCTGCTAGCGCTAAATTTTTTGTCTTCAGCCAGACGTGACTGAAATCTATCCGTCAATGAGGTTTCAACGTCGTTTTGGACGTCCGATTAAAGACAATCCTGTGTGCGTTGCTTTTGAAGGGTCTCTTCCAACGGTAAAGGGGCAAAAAGACTTTTGTCATATTCAGTGCTTGTGCCACCTTTTTAACATTTGTTGCTCCAGTGGTTCCTGAAAAGAAAGAAAGAAAATCAGGAGGTCTTGTATGGTGCTTGACTTGGAATGGGAGTTCCATTCTGTCAAGCTTTTGGGTGATATCTTTGATTTGTACTCCCCAAAACAGTGATGTTTCGCCTGAATGCATTGGATTCTCAATAAGTTCAGACATTTGCTCCTCCATTTGCTCTCCTTCTTGCTCCACATTTTCTTCACAGATGTATTTTAAAAATTTCGTATTCAATTCTTCATCCGTCATCTGTGAAATGCATGCTCCATAAGTGTCAATCTGAGGATGTAAAGTTATGTCTGTTTTTAGGTCTTCATCCTATGATCTGAGTGAAATGATTGGCTCAGGTAGATATTTTTCAAACATTTGTGCAATGGAAGCTCCAAGATCTTCATTTGGAGGAAAGAAAGTTTCATCCTCATTTGTTGGTGCAGTTGGTACAAATAGCTCAGCTTTTTTATCCTCATCGGAGTCAGAATAATAAAAATCAAATTGAGACTTTGTTGGTTCAGGCTCCTGAACTGATACCTCTGATTCTTGATACTGCTCAGCCTCGTCATCTGTTATGATGTCATGATGAATCTCAGGATAATCGAAGGCTTTTTCAGTATTATTTGAATTTGTTTCGTGAGATATGTGATTCAGGTTATCTGTTAATTGTCTAACTTGATCTGTCATTCTCTGTATAGACGCTGCTTGACTCTGAATTTGTGCATCAAATTGAGCTTCACGTTCCTCGAACCAATCTTTGAGCATGTGAATCAACTGATCTTCCTCTGATGGTTCTGGTTCTTGGTGAAGATCGTAGGTGGATGGTGGATAAGATGGAAAGTATGATGGTTCTTCATACCATGAAGGATTTTGATAGCTCTGCCACCGTGGATTGTAGTTGTACTCACAATGATCTCTCGGGTGGTTACCATTACATATGTCACATCTCCCCATTGCGTCTTGTTGAGCAAATGTGGTATTGCTTGGTTCTGGCATCCAGTGATAGTTGTTGGGCTGGACAACAGGCCTCAGAAAACCGGACTGTTGCTCCCAGATTTGGGGTGTATCTTCTTCTAGTAAAGCTCGTAATCTTTCAATCTCCCAATAATGTTCCATTTTTTAATCACCTGAAAACAAAAGAAAGAAATAAAAATTACAGATAAAAATAAAGAAAATTATATACAAGTAAATTAGATAGCTTCAAAATTAATAACTCAAGAAAAATAAGTCCCCGGCAACGGCGCCAAAAACTTGACCGGCGTAACCACACACGTATAACGCAAGCGCACGTATCGTTCAAGTAGTATAAAAATATCGATCCCACGAGGACTTAATTCCTACTGTTGTTATTAATTATTGAATCTATTTATTTACAAATATCTAATTAAATGGAGAAGAGAATGATTGTTTGATTGGTTGAATGTGGTTTTCCTTAATTAAAATAAACAAAAGAAAATACTAAGGAAAATAACAAAAGACTCAAAGATCTAGGGTTGTGAATCTTTCTAATATCTTTTAAAAGATGAAGTGATTATTTTATGTTTGTGTAATAAATTGGTTTACTAACCTGGAACACGAAATTATGTGAAAGCCTATGTCGATGGTCAGACGCAAATACCCAGTTTAACCCAATTGAACCATATGTCTATGTCAACCAAATTACCTGGATTCATTAAGTTTAAGTTCCAATTATGGCTACCCCCGCCCGACAGGTATATGTCTATCCTGTAAGGAAATCTATTAAAGGGTTATCTATCCTCAAGGAAGATCGTGGGCTATTAAGTCTAAGGCTGAAACCTAAAATTCATTTGTCAAGTTTATTTTAGATTTACCACATCAATCTTATTGCTGATCAGAAAACAATAAGCATTAAGCTTAAGACTAAATAAGTAAACCTTTAAATTACCCAAACTATAAAATAACCCCTTATAAACCTGTGATATTGGATTTCATCACAACCCCATATAACTGGCTTAGTTACGACACATATTTACGGGTAGTAAAAACTTAAATAAAATAAAAGACATAAAGTAAAATGCTGAAAAGTAAAATACTGAAAATTAAATGCTGAAAAGTAAAATACTGAAAATTAAATGCTGAAAAGTAAATGCTGAAAGTAAATTACTGAAAAGTATATGCTGAAAGTAAATTGCTGAAAAGTAAATGCTGAAAATAAATTGCTGAAAGTAAATTGCTAAAAAGTAAATGCTGAAAGTAAATTGCTGAAAAGTAAATAAAGTAAAAGTACAATAAAAGAAAATGCTGAGGTAAAATGATCCACTTTTATTACTTCTATTTTAGATATCTCCCTTAATATAATATATTAACTTTGCATGATAATTACCAACCAGCCATATATGCGGTATCCAGATTAAGTCAAATTAATAATTAATTACCAACCGACCAATCAGGCGGTATCCAGTTTAGTCAGGTTAAAACCAATTTAAATAATTACCAACCGACCAATATGGCGGTATCCTCGTTAAGTCAGGTTTTAACTAGTTTATATATTATAATTAAGGAGATTAATCTAAATATTAGTAATAAAAGTTTTACCTTTTACTCCGGCAAAGGTGAGTTATCTCATCATTACTGAAAAGTAAAAACTGAAAATTAAAGAAAGAAAAGTATTGTGCGTAAAAGTAAATTGCGGAAAGTAAAAATTGAAAAGTAAAGAAAATAAAGTGCGAAAGCGGAAATTAATTACTGAAAGCTGTAAATAAACAAATAAGATACAATTTTCTTAGTATTCTTAAGGAATTCCTTAGAAGAAAGTATATATTTACAAATGAAATAGCTTGGTATTTATAGGCAAAATTTTTCCTCCATCAAATCATCCACCAAATCCATTATTAATTGCTCCACTAATGTCTTATCATGTTTGGTGGTGATTTGATAATTTTTATTATTTATTAATTTATTTATTTTTTGCTTTGAAAATGACTTTAATAATTACACACAACATACTTCTGGATGGTTCATCAAATTCGGGCATGAAATCGTCAGAATTCGAAATTATTTTGTCTTTCAAAGTTGTAAATCTTTGAGTCTTCTTTAATCTGGAACTTGAATCAGCTCAATCCGATATCGGAGTAAAAGGTTATGCCCAAAATAAGACAGATGCGCAAAACTGGAATTTCCAAAACTGCACTTCGTTAAAACGCCCTTTCAAGTTTCCAATCTCCAAAATTAATATGTCAAGTCCAATTTTTGCCCTTACTTGTCCCACATTTCGTCCTAAATGATTTCATTGTGTCCCATTATTATTTTATCTGCAAAATAAACTAAAACACATCAAAACGTTCATCAAACCCGAGAAACTAAACAAAATATTAAGTAAAAGGGGCGGTAAATATTGATATATTTTCCACTCATCAGTGGACATGCTCAAGAAAAGAAATGAATGGTTGGATGACTTGCTTCGGAGTCAAGAGGCAACTTTATAGAGACTGGCCGATCAAGTGAAACAATTCCAAGAAAATCATAGCTACACACCTCACGAAATATTTTCAGATGACACTGACGAATCCTTCAAGTACCAAGCATTTCACGATGACACCTTATCATAGGAAGAGGCTGAGCAATATCAAGAGTCAGAGGTATCAGTTCAGGAGACCGAACAAGTAGAATCTCAAATTGATCTAGATCATTCTTTGGTCTTTGAGGAGGAACAAGTAGCAAAGCTCTATGTACCATCCACACCAATAAATAAGGATCTTAGAGCATACATTTCACAGATGACAGATGAAGAGCTGAATAATGAAATTCTGAAGTATATATGTGAAGAAAAAGTGAAGCAAGAAGCATAACAAAAGGACGAGCACATGTCTGAGCATATTGAAAATCTCATGACTTCATGAGAAATATCACTGTATTAGGGAGTACACATCGAGGACACCACCCAGAAGCTTGACAGAATGGAACAACCATTCAAATTCAAGCACTATACGAGACCTCCTGATTTATTTTCATTTCTTTCACAGACCACTGGTGAGACAAATTTTAAGAAGGTGGCACGAGCACTGAATGAGAAAAAATATTTTTGGCCACCTTATCGTTGGAAGAGACACTTCAAAAGCAACGCACATGGGATTGTCCTCAATCGGACATCCAAAATCACGCTGAAGCCTCCTTGACGGATGTTCTTAAATCACGTCTGGCTGAAGACGCTAATTTAACGCTCGCGGGGAGGCAACCCATGCAAAATTTTTATTTTCATTTAAATTTTTATTTTTCTATTTTGTGTATACATGTTGTAGCAATTTTAATTTTGTGTGTTATTTTTGCAGGAAAAAACACAGATGGGGCATTTAAAGAAGAGCAAGCCAATAAAAACGGGATTATCACATAATAAAGTTTGACAAAATCGCAAAGATAAAAAATTAATTCATCAAAGATGGCAGAGTAAGGAATCAACTTTTGAAACGCATCTTAATGGATATATTTGAAGGATTTGCATTTTGCCAAAAAAAATACGTTGTGACTCATAAAACCTCTGTGTCGCGACGTGCTAACCTAAACACGTGAGCACCCTTATTTTTTAGGGCGTCAGGTCACGACGCAGAACACGCTGCGTATTGCGACGCGAACGCAATTTCAGATCTGAACAATTCTTCTTCTAGTACGCGATTCCAAAAACATGCTTTAAATCCAATTTTTTCAAGAAGATTAATCAAATTAATCCAACACCAAAAAGTCCCACCACATATGAAATACTCTAGAACAATTCTAGGTTATCTTAGAGTGGTTCAACAACTCTAGAATGGCAACCATCAATAATTGATTAAATTGAAAACTAATTACAATAATTTCTTCCAATTAAGCTTCACACATGCATAGTACTTCCAATTCCAACCACTACAACCAAAAGCCCCAAATTTTGCAACAAAGAAGAAACCCTAGATCTCAAAAGATCATCAAGAAAATATGAAACAAACTTTCAAAGCTTAAGATTTGAAGAATTACCTTAAATCTCCTAATTCTTTTGCTCTTTTTCTTGATTTTCTTCTTTGTTTATGCTTGATTTATCAAGCAAAAATGGAAACCCATTTTCTACTTGGAGGTCTCGGCAAAGTGGAGGAAATGAAGATAAAGAAAAAAGAATTTCTCTCTCTCTCTTATAGTTGAACGAAATGGCAATTGGAGGGGCATTTTTGTCCTTTGTAATTTTATCAAATAAAATTCAATTTACACTTTATATTTAACCAATCAAAATTACACACAAATAAAGTGTAATTAATTCATGCCACATCAACCAATAATAATTAGACAAATTCCATTACATTAATGTAAAAAGATTATTAATTAATAATTTAAATATTTAACAATTAAATATCCAAATAATTAATTAATATAATTATTATTATATATGTATTTTTGTTTACAATAAATAAAAAATACATATATTTATTGCATGTGTCAAAATCTCATTTGATGAATAATTAATGTGTATCTAATTATATTATGTATCAAATACAAATACACAATAATTATTAGCGGACAAAATCTCCTAATGCATGTGTTATCGTTTAACCGATTAAACGATCCAGATTAACTCATTTAATTCGTTGAAGTATTATGAATAATCTGTATTATTCATATCGAGTTGCCCAAGTGCTCAACGAGTACACTTCATATTGTAGGGCTCTCTAAGTTTAGGTTTATCCGTCATGAAATCTAATTCTGTGTCCATAATCCATCCACTCATGGATTATGACGACCATATATAATCTCGCTAAAGTATGCAAGTCGAGGTCATAGCATACGTATAATCCCTCCGTCACAGGCTATCAGTATTATACATGGGATATAGATAATAACGTCAAATTCGTTCGATATAATACAGTCGACTTTCAATTTACGATCTCTAAATAACACTCGGAACTGGTTTCCAAGTTATATCATGGCCATGGATTTACAAGATCGTAAACACGTACTGGATGCCTATGCCAAGTACATAGGACTGACGGATCCTATCTTGATACGCACTGGATATCATGAGCATCGATCCATACCTAACGAACAGGCGGAGGTCTGATCATTAATAGATCATTGACGTGACTGCCATCAAAGTGTGTAGGATAACTCATATATCCCACTGTGGTATCTCAAGTCGAATAACCACTATGCTCGCTCAACTCGAGAAGGTTCCTATTGACATTGGTGTACCATCTATTAGGAAACCTTCAGTGAGTCGTTCAGTGTCTTATCAAATAAACACCTACATGTCTATACGAGTCTCCTGAGACTCATGGTTCACTGGGATAAATCATCGGACCAAGTCACGATATACAACATGTACTGGTCTCAGCGGATTTAACTAACCGACCCGTGTTAGTAAATATTAACCAGGAACTTTATTTAATGATATACAACTAATATTGCACTTCCCAATATCTATTACAAACTACATTGTAATTGAACACCATACTATAAATCATAGGGTCTTTGTCTAATATACACTTATGACTGAACCATATTCAGTTTCGATGTAATCGTAATCAGATATCTAATCGCAATTAGATTGAATAAGCGTATAAAAGACAAGGGTGATACCGTTAAATTAGTAATATTATGGAAAATAGAATTGCTCGTATTTATAAATCGGACATAAATACGATCCGGATTAGCACTCTGAACACCAACCCTAACAATTTCTCCCACTTGATCTAGTGTCAATCCATGGTATCCTATACACATCTTAATATGTATCGCATACTCATGCCCCTAAAGAGCTCACCAGCACTCAAGAGGTAGGCAACAGCAAGTAAGTCTGCTTTACAAATCGAGTCTGTCCAACAAACCCAACTATTTTCCTTAACCAGCATCATTCATATTTTACAGAATCCAAATTCTACATCAATATGACTCAGAAGCGATATCAGTATTGTGCTATAGCTACTGAGTTATCTATGTATTTAGAGATCAAATCCAAATACTATAAGAAAACCGCAAGCACTACACTAATACGAAAACTTCTAATCTATAGGGTCATTATGCAACTTCATAAGTCAATACTTCAAAAATTACAACTGATTCCACTAGTTTAGTAGAATCAACGGTGACACTCCCACTGCAGCTTTTCTGACTTTATATAACATAGACCATCTATTATCATAATTAGAATCAAAATTAATATGACCTTATGGTTGCAGACTAAATTCTCCATGAATTTGAAACTCGTTCTTAATATCTCAAAGATCATAAAGAACATGTTTCAAGATCCATCATATGGTCTGCAGCATATCAAAATAACTCGTAACAATTTTTGATTAAATTGATATCGTAAATCGCACATAATATAGTATTCATTGCGACATCATCCTATGATGCATAATATTGACTAGAAATTCTAATCAATATCTCTTTCGACAGAGGAATCATCATTTACGAAAGATGAACACTATATATATAAAAGACACAATAACTGTCAAACAGTTATACTAACTGTCATACAGATAGTCTTACTGTGTGATCATATCTAATATGCGACTAATAAGAGTATCACACGAGTCTCTCAGTTTTATATCTTATATAAAACTTTATATCAAATATAACATAGACTACTCTCATTACTTCCATGAAGAAAAGAAGATTTAGGATATATAACACTAGAAAGAAATTTGTACGCTCCCACTGACCCTACTGACAATTACGTATTCTCTATACTTCCATAAAACCAGACAATCTGACTAATATCAAAAACAGATAGCACGAGTTTCCGGAAAACTTATCTGAGTCTACAATAGGCTCCATAAGCTAGTATAACAAACTGTGATTTTAGCAGAATACAAACTCTAGGGCCATTCTAAAATGAACTTCTTCAAACAAAGAAATCACGACGGATCTCTCATTCGAAGAAACCATTCAAGAATGCCACTTTACATTCTTTACCCAAAACCACGGTTTAATATCAACATTAACCAATAAATTCTTAATTGTTCAGTTTGTGCGACTGGAGACAAGTTTTCTCAGAATCTACAATAGGTTACTAAGTAAAACCTTTCTCACTGTCATACTATAAAGGTCAAACCTTTATCAAGCTCATTTTGCTTTTTTTGTGCAATCAATTTGCATATTTTATGAACAATTCACAACGGAAATCTACTCAAGTTCTAAACTTGATCGTAGTAAGCCATGAACAACTTAGATCTATTGTTCAATGCTTATTTCCGAAATCGATATCAAATATCGCTCCCACTATAAGTTATAGGATAATTTTCTTTGATAAGAAAACAACAGAATCATTAAGTATCAAATACTTTGTAAATGATTCTGACATCCTATTGGACTTATACGGAAGTTGTTTAAGGGTCTTTTCATCTTATTAATTATGTAGTTCCACTACAATTTATCACTCTCACATTTGACTTCAATAAGTCAAATCTTTTCTGCAATTGTCAATATCCAATGTTAACTACCAAGTAACAAAACAATTTTATTACTCCGGATTGTAGAAAAAATATTCTATCAAATAGAATAAATGATAAACTTATCATTTGTGCCTCCGAAGCATAAGTATTTTCAATTATATATCCATTATACAAAGGAAAGATTCAAATCTCAAACTTTTCAAGATTCGAATTTTCTACCTATACATATCATATATGTAATTGTAGAAATGAATGGAACCTAAATTAAAGAGATGAAATAACGTTATTGGAGCATAACCCCAAGAGTATTGAAAAACTAATTCGGTAACACTCAATATCAACGAATCAAATCACATAAGATTCGATAACTCCCACTGGCCAATTCCATCACAATGGAATCGCGGAAGTTTAATAATGAGTAAGAATCATATTCATTAAATTACTATAGAACTAATTGCCTTAAATTCATGCGTTTGATCAAATCAAACATCTTCAAACAATTCAAAGACGCGCAATGAATTTTTAAAAATACAGTTTTCAACACTACAAATAGAATATCTTTGAACTATTCAAAATATTCTATCCGAGTTTCATTAGAAACATATTGACAGTTCTTGAACAATTCAATACATTCAATATGTTCTCTATTAGAAACACGTAACTAAGTCATGACAATTCATCAACTGAGTTACGAAGCAAAGAAAACTCTACAAGGCAATTTCTAATTCATTAAACTACACACATCCAATGTATTAGTTTAATAAATATGTGGTCCAATGACGATCATTGGTTAAATGAGATTTAATCACAACCTGAATACAATATTCATTAAATGGATAAGGATATGTGGTGTGATTTCATATCAGACCATCATTTACCATACGGAACAAACATCTAATGATTTTATGATAAAATCTCATAAAGAATAGTTCTAAGTTATTTATTCTACCGAATATTTTCTTAATGCTTATTTTTTATTAATGACACTACTAATCGCTTTAAAATATATAACAATTGTTTATACAGAACAAGTAACTATCCAATAGTCACAAGTTCCGATATCAAATATCAAAATAGTTATTCAACATTATTTCAAATAACCAGACGGGAGATCTGGTATCCAATATCTATAGTTGTCGTATTATGAGAATCAATATTCTCTATACACAACTATGTGTATCTCCTTTCTTAAGCTTTATAATTTACGTTCAATTATTCTCAAAGATTGTGAAATAATTGGTTAACAAACTATTTCAGACACGTGACTTCTAAAAGTCACTAAAAGCCAAGAAACGTCATTAAATATAAACAAATACTAAATGGGGTTTCTTAATGCTAGTCAAGAATCTCGAGACATGAACTATTCAAGTCAATTCTTACTGCATAAGAAACAATTCTCTCTAGACAGTTATATCATAAACAAATATCTATTTAGATTACCTAATCGTGACTTAGAAACTAAGTCACAAACCATCTTGATTTTCAAGAAAATCAGAACAACAGTTCCCGATGGTTTCAACTAATCTAACAATATCTAAGTCTACTGTCTTTCTAGAACTTATTCTAGAACTACGCAACCATAAGTAAAGTCAGAAAACCTATATATTCAAGTAATATATTATGCAGTGGATTAGAAGCATAATTCTATAAACTATATAGAATAAAGGAAAACGAAAGCAGTATTTTCCATAAAATTACACACTGCTTAAGTTATAGATTTTAAACTCAACAGTGTCTCCCACTACTTTATGTAATACCGTAATCCCCAACGGACAACGAAAATTCAATAATTAAATCGAATTCTATAGTAAGAGTAGGATCCCATGAATATATTTCGACTCACAGTTTTGGAACGATCTCGCCTACGTATATTCATTAGGTAGACAACCATTTGTCAATCACTCACTAGTGACTCATGGTTTTGGTCATAAATGTTTCTCGTTGTGATAGCTTTGGCACGTTCACAATGAGGCGTATCAAGGCTTCACTTGTCAATGACATACTCAAGTTACCGGTGTAGTCCTGACAGGTTTGGCACGTTCAGGATTTCCACTTTCACTTGAATTTGTTCAGTATCATTATAAAACTGGTATGGATAATAATTCTATAACCTACACCCTCACAGCTTTGGCACGATCTCGAATGTAGTTATAGAAAAATACTCATAAACCGTACTGACAAGACAGACCAAGAAACATGTATCCAATAAATGTTACTTTACAGCAATATTTCAAAACGGTAATTTCTTATGGAAGCTATACTCTACATCTAATGCAGATTTTTAATCTAAATCATTTTCTAAACAATTCAATTCTACCTATAGAAAATATAACTTAATTTAACAATTAAATTTCCGTTACATTTTCGTTAGCAAAGAACTGAAAAGTAAAGAAATATATATAGATTCCTAGCATGTGCGAACATTAAAATTGGATTATATATCAAATATAAAGTATGAATAATGTAAAGGATGAAGCATCAGACCCGCTCTGATACCATTTTTGTTGGGGTTTCGGGCGATGGGCGCAGCGGAAGCACTGTTCGGGCGAAATCGTATTTTTAAAATTTTCAAAATACTGAATAAATTATTCAATATCTAATATGAATAATTTATTCAAATTTCACCTAAACCTATTTATTCAATATCAAATATTAACATAAATAAAGTTGAAAACTCGCGAAACTTTTACGAAAACCGTTTTTCCGTAAAAAGGCCTAAAACACGTTTTTGACCGAACCGACCACCCGAAACTTATGGAAACTGCCCAGGTCAGCCCCAATAGTGTTGGGGCAGTTTATGGGCTGTCCAACAGTGACAGATTCACTGTTTGGGCAGCCGTCACCCGGTCGGCTCAAAATCCACCCGGTAACGCCGTTTTTGGCAGTTTTCGCTTATTTTAAGTCAGAAACACTTTCCGGAAATTATTCCAACTCCCAAAACACATCCATTACATTCGTATGACATCAAAATCATCACATAATTTCCAGTTTGGGCAGATCTGATCTGCAAACTGAAATTACCCAAAAACATGCTCTAAATCTAATTTTTTTCAAGAAGATTTATCAAATTAATCCAACACCAAAGAAGTCCCACCACATATGAAATACTCTAGAACAATTCTAGGTTATCTTAGAGTGATTCAGCAACTCTAGAATGGCAACCATCAACAATTGATTAAATTGGAAACAAATTACAATTATTCCTTCCAATTAAGCTTCACACATGCATACTACTTCCAATTCCAACCACTACAACCAAAAACCCCAAATTTTACAACAAAGAAGAAACCCTAGATCTCAAAATATCATCAAGAAAATATGAAACAAACTTTCAAAGCTTAAGATTTGAAGAATTACCTTAAATCTCCTAATTCTTATCTCCTAATTCCTTTGCCATTTTTCTTGATTTTCTTATTTGTTTATGCTTGATTTATCAAGAAAAAATGGAAACCCACTTCCCACTTGCAAGTCTCGGCAAAGTGGAGGAAATGAAGATAAAGAAAAAACAATTTATCTCTCTCTTTTATAGTTGATCGAAAATGGCAATTGGAGGGGCATTTTTGTCCTTTACAATTTTATCAAATAAAATTCAATTTACACTTTCTATCTAACCAATCAAAATTACACAAAAATAAAGTGTAATTAATTCATGCCACATCAACCAATAATAATTAGACAAATTTCATTACATTAATGGAAAAAGATTATTAATTAATAATTTAAATATTTAACAATTAAATATCCAAATAATTAATTAATGTAATTATTATTATATATGTATTTTTATTTACAATAAATAACAAATACATATATTTATGGCATGTGTCAAAATCTCATTTGACGAATAATTAATGTGTATCTAATCGTATTATATATCAAATACAAATACACAATAAATTATTAGCGGACAAAATCCCTTAATGCATGTGTTATCGTTTAACCGATTAAACGATCTGAATTAGCTCATTTAATCCGGTGAAGTATTATGAATAATCTGTATTATTCATATCGAGTTGTCCAAGTGCTCAACGAGTACACTTCATATTGTGGGACTCACTAAGTTTAGGTTTATCTGTCACGAAATCCAATTTCGTGTCCATTAGGGGTGGGCATCGGATCGGATCGAATCAGATCCGATCTGATTATCAAATCCGATCGAATTGAGCTGGTCTGGTTTGACGGATTTCGGATCGGATAAGATTTTATCCGATCCACTCGAATTTTTTTTTATTTAATATGCAAAACGACGTCGTTACATATTAAATTAAAAAAAATTGAATTATTTCGGATCGGATTTTATCCGATCCGATCCGCTCGATTTTTTTGACTCAAAACCAGATTATGTGTACCGAATTCGGATCGGATCAGACCAATCCGATCCGAAATCATCCTATTTCGGATCGAACCAATCCGATCCGAAATAATTTGTATCGGATCGAACCAATCCGATCCGAAATAGGATGATTTCGGATCAGATTGGTCCGATCCGATCCGATTCGAATTCGGATCGAACCAATCCGATCCGATCCGATCCGATAATTATCGGATCGGATCAAGTTTGATAAGAGGATCCGGTCCGAACGAATCAAACATCTCACAGCATTTCAGATCGGATTCGGATTCGATCCGATCCGATCCGAATCCGATAATACCCAGGGCTAGTGTCCATAATCCACCCACTCATGGATTATGAGACCACGGATAATCTCGCTAAACTATGCAAGTCGAGGTCATAGCTGATGAGCGGAAAATATATCATTTTTTACCGCCCCTTTTACCTAATATTTTATTTAGTTTCTCGAGTTTGATGAATATTTTAATGTGTTTTAGTTTATTTTACAGATAAAATAAATTTGAGACTTAATGGAATCATTTAGGACGAAATGTGGGTCAAATAAGGGCAAAAACTGGACTTGAGATTTTGATTTTGGAGATTGGAAACTTGAAAGGGCATCCTAACGAATTACAGTTTCGAAAATTCTAATTTTTTGCAATTATCGTATTTTGGCCATAAATTTTTACTCTGATATCAGATTGAGGTGATTAAAGTTCCATATTAAAGAAGACTCAAATATATACAACTTTGAAGAACAAAATAATTTCGAATTCTGAAGATTTCATGACCGAAATTGATGAAAAGACCGCAAGTGTGTTATGTGTAATTATTAAAATTATTTTCAAAGCAAATAAATAAATAATAAAAATTGTCAAACTTCCACTAAAAATGCTTGCATGTTTGGTGGAGGATTTGGTGCCATGTTTGGTGCCATGTTTGGTGAAGCAATTGGTGGAGAAATGAGTGGAAGCCTTTATGTTTTCCTATAAATACCAAGCCATTTCATTTGTAAATCTCATGCTTTCCTTAGGTTTTTGTAAGGAATTTAAGGATTGCAACTTGTTTGTTTATTTTTTTTGTAATTTAAATTATGTATTTTTATTTTAAGTAATAGGAGTAGTTTCTTTTCTTTTCTTTTCTTTTCTTTTATGTTTTGTAGTTAGATTTCCGATGAGGGAAGGGTGAAGCTTTTATTATTTTAGTTTAGATCAATATCCCTTAATTATAATATGGAAATTATAATTTAAATTAAAGGATTACTGTCTTAATGGCTGGTTTTATTTATTTGACATAATGTGACACCGCCTATATGGTCGGTCTTTAGGTGATAGATGATTACTGCCTATGTGGCTGGTTTATGGAAAAATAATAACACTGTCTTTATGGTCGGTTGGACTTAATTGAAAATCTGAGTTAATGAGGATACTGTCTGTATGGTCGTTTGGTAATATCACCGATAATTTCTATATTATAATAAGGGAGATTCCTAAATTAGAATTAGTAAAGGTGGATCCCCTAACCCCCAGTATTTTTTTTTATTCTAGGAAAGTGATGATACACAATATTAACATACTTAATAATTGATTTAATTATATATTGGGTAATTATTTAGTTTGTTTATTGAATGTTAACCTTAATACTTCTTGTTGCCTGATCACCAATAAGATTGATGTGGTAAACTTAAAATGAACTTGGAAAATGGATTTTAGGTTTTAGCCTTAGATTCAATAGCTCGCGATCTTCCTTGATGATAGATAACTCTTTAATAGATTTCCTTATCGGATAGGAATATACATGTCGGGCGTGGGTAGCCATAATTGGAACTTGAACTTAATGAATTCAGGTAACTTGGTTAACATAAGAATATGATTAATTGGGTTACTTTGGGTATTTACAACTGACCATCGGAAGAGGCTTTTGCATATCTTCGTGTTCCAGGTTAGCAAACTAATTTATTACACATATATAAGAGAATCAATTCATCATTAGAATAATATTGTGTGGAATCCCAACCCTAGATTTTTCTGTCTTTTGTTTATTTTTCCTTTGTATTTTCTTTTATGTCTTTATTTATTTATTTAGCAAATCCACATTCAACCAACCAAAAGCAATCAATCCATTATCCCTTTATTAGATACATGTAAGTCAATAGTATCAATAATTAATAACAACAGTAGATATTAAGTCCTCGTGGGATCAATATTTTTATACTACTTGAACAATACGTGTGCTTGCGTTATACCTGTGTGATTACGCCGGTCAAGTTTTTGGCGCCGTTGCCGGGGACTTATTTTTCTTGAGTTATTAATTTTGAAGCTATCTAATTTACTTGTATCTAATTTTCTTTAATTTTATTTGTAATTTTTATTTTATTTTTTTATTTTTCAGGTGGTTGCATGGATCTTCGTTGGGAGATTGCAAGATTACGAGCTTTACTAGAAGAAGATACACCCCAAATCAAGGAACAGCTGTCCGGTTTTCTGAGACCTGTTGTTCAACCCAACAACTATGACTCGATGTCAGAACCAAGCAATACTACATTTGCTCAACATAACGCAATGAGGAGATGTGAGATATGTGATAGTAACAACCCGAGCATAAACCACTACTACAATTCAGGGTGGCGGAGTTATCAGAATATTTCAAGGTACGAAGAACCAACATATTTCACAGAATCACATTTTCCATCTTATCCACCATCCACCTACGATCTTCATCAAGAACCAGAACCATCAGAGGAAGATCAATTGATTCACATGTTCAAAGATTGGTTCGAGAAACGGAAATCTCAATTTGATGCATAATTTCAAAGTCAAGCGGAATCCATATAGAGAATGACAGATCAAATCAGACAATTAACAGAAAACATGAATTACATATCTCACGGAGCAAATGAAACTGATGAAGTCTTCGAGTACCAAGTATTTTACGATGACACTTTAGCAGAGGAGGAGACTGAGCAGTATCAGGAATATGAGGTATCAGTTCAGGAACCCGAACCAGTAAAGCCTCGATTTGATTTTTATTATTCGGACTCTGACAAGGATGAAGAAGCAGAGCTGTTTGTGCCAACAAAAATTGAGGATGAAATTTTGTATCCTCAAAATGAAGATCTTGGAGGTTCCATTGCACAAATGTTTGAAGAAGATCTACCTGAGCCAGTCATATCAACCACAGAGGATGAAGACCTAAAATATGACACATCTTTATTTCCTCAGATTGACACTTATGGAGCATGCATTTCACAAATGACAGATGAAAAACTGAATGCGGAGATTTTAAAATACATCTGTGAAGAAAGGATGGAACAAGATGCAGGATAAATGGAGGAGCAAATGACTGACCATATTGAAGATCTCAGACATTCAGAAAAAAAAATCATTGTTTTGGGGAGTACAAATCAAAGACATCACCCAGAAGCTTGATAAAATGGAACTTCCATTCAAATTCAATCACCATACGAGATCTTCTGATCTTCTTTCTTTCTTTTCAGGAACCACTGGAAAGTTTAAGAATGTGGCACAAGCACTGACTCTGACAAAATTCTTTTTGCCACTTTACCGTTGGAAGAGACCCTTCAAAAGCAATGCACATGGGATCGTCTTTAATCGGACATCCAAAACCACACTGAAACCTCCTTGACAAATGGATTTCAGTCATGTCTGGCTGAAGACGAAAAATTTAGCGCTAGCAGCGAGGCAACCCATGCAATTTGTTATAATTTTTGTTTTCATATTTTGTGTATACATGTTGTAGAGTTTTTAATTTTGTGTGTTAGTTTTTCAGGGAAAAGCACAAACGAATCATTTAAGAAGGAATGATGTTTGACAATCACAAAGAGGAAAGATAACTCATTAGAGATGACTGAGTAAATAATGAATTCTTGAGACACATCATAATGAATTTATACTAAGCGAGTGGCGTATTGCGTACACAATTCTATTGTCTTAATAATTGCTTTGATTTGCTTTTCTGTTCTAATTATCTTTATTTTCGCCGACACGATCCAGACTTTTTGACCTTTCACAATATATTTTACTGTTTGGCTAATAATTGTCCTTTAGAAGATACTAGTGTTATTATTACTCACCATTTTCAGGTGCTATAAATTCAACTCATCATTGCACTTTTGAAGGCATCCAGATTTGAGAAAGAAATACATAAAAAAAAATGGAAGCAACTTCAAGAAGAAGAGTTGAAAACATCTGTGTGTTTTGTGGTACTAGTGTTGGTACTAAGCCACCATACGTAGCGGCAGCACAAGATTTGGGTTGAGTGATAGCTGAAAGAAATATGCATTTAATATATACCGATGACAATCTTAGACTAATGAGGATCATTTCAAGGGCTGTACATGAAGGAGGCAGTCATGTCTTGGGTATCATCCCAAAACCTTTGAGAGAGGCGAATCTTATAGGACCATCAAACGGATAGGAACTTATTGTGCCAGGTATGTCTGAGCGTCTAGTGGAAATGATTAATCGTGCTGATGCTTTTATTGCTTTGCCAGGTGGCTTGGGTACATTGGAGGGAATTTTTACAGTGTTATCTTGGGCGAACTTGAAGATACACCAGAAACCTATTAGACTGTTTAACGCTGATGGATTTTATGATTTTCTTTGTGTATTTCTTGATGATGTCCGGAGAAATGGATTTGTGTCAAAACCTCTAAAAGAACTCTTCTTCACTGCCAGAACTGCCCATGATTTAATAGACCAAATCTTAGCCTTTGAACCATAAATTGACCTTATCATTTCCAAGATAAAATGGTCTGATAATGATCGTGGTAAGAAGCGTCAGATAAATCTGGATCTTAACCTTTAATTTCCTTTCTAGATGTAGCATTTCAGCTAACCAAGTACTATATTCTAAACTCATCTTCTACTTTTTAAGACATTGGGGACAATGTCTCATTTAGGTTTGGGAGAGGAAATAGTTGACTAGTATCTTATTTTTATTGTGTTATTTTTAGTCAAAAAATTTTCGAAAAATTAAAAATTTTTTAAAAAATAAAAAAATATTTTGTGTTTTTCTGTTTTAAATTTGATTAAACAAGTGAAATTGGTGTGAGATGGCTGTTTAAGGAATTTCCACTCCTAAGACGTATCTCAACCTTTTTCGTAACAAGTTAATTTTTGTTTATTTCCTTTTGAATTATTTAATTTGTGAATTCTCCATAAAACTAACTAAAATGGATCTTCATATGCTCAGTTGATAGGTATTATCAATATGCATGGTAACATATGGACATGAGTTGTGATTGAAAAGTTTGTAATATTCAGTGCTCTAGTTTAATTGGAGGAAACATCTAAAAAGCAATGGAAAAAAAAAGTGTGTATAAAAAAAAACGTCTGAGATCCGAGTCATTAAGTCCGTAGGGGTGTTTTAACACCCAGTGCCCTAAAGCCAACTGGCTTGGGAGTCACTGGCTCAAAGCTTGCTACATGGATCAAAGTGTAGGGGTTTTTAGGGGGAATATCGGTAACGCAGCGGAATTGCGGAAAATCAAAATTTTCCGATTTCAAAAATTTTTCTCGGATCAATTAAATAAACTTATTTATTTAATTATCCAATTATCAAATTCTAAAAAATTACACAAGAAATCAAATTTCTTGGTAATTACCGAATTGCCCCAAAACTTTGTAAATTGATTATTTTAGCCCAAAAATTATCAAATATAATTTTTGATGATTCTAAATCATTTCTAAAATGTTTTTCAACACATCTAATGCATCAAAATCAGATTTAACACAAATCCCCAATTTTTTCCTAATTGTCGTGACAACCCCCAAATTTTCAAGTAATTACATTTTGGTCCATTTTGTTCAAAACATGCCAAGATCAAATCCAATCAACCCAAAAATTTACATGCATCATATTCATACCATAATGCATCACATATATGAAAAGCCCCAAATTTGGAGTTGGTTAAGAACCCTAATTTTCCAATTTCATCAAATTGTCCAATTTCACCAAATTACAAAATCCAACACTTTAATCCATTCAATACTTCACCAATCTAGCCTCACCGCTTTGAAAAAACTCTAGAACAATTCTAGGTCACCAAGGAGTGGCTTACAAACTCTAGAATGACAACTTGATTTTCTAAAAATCAAAAGAGAGCCATTGAAACAATTTCAAGCCCACTTTATAACCATACAAGCATACATCTTTCTTCCAAGTTCATAATCAATTAAAACACAAACTATAAGTAGAGAGACAACATCAAAGCAACACAAGATGAAGCTAAGCATGTTAGAAACATTTTTCAGGTTGGAAGATTTGAAAGAAAACTTATAAAACCTTAAGATTTCCAAGCTTTTCCTTCTTTTCTTCAAACTTTTCTCTCAACTACTTTTGTGTTTCATTTTGTGACTTATGAACCCTTAAACCCTAAAAATGAAATAAAACAATATATACTCACCCAAATCAAGCCCTTAGCCGAAATTGGTAGTAAGAAAAATATCAAGATATTTTTCATTTGTTTCATTAAAGCTTTGTCAACTTGTTTCCTTGAATCATTAAAACTTTAATAACCTTTTAACAAGTCAGCAAAAGCAACTCAAAAATATAACAATTATATTTAATTTAGGGTATGGCCGAATTTGGTGATAAATAAAGGAAATTGATATTTCAATTTAAAACAAATATCTAAGAAGTCAAATCCAATTTGACTGCCATTTCCTTTACTTTAAAGTCAACAATAAACATTTATAATCATTTCATAACTTTATCATTTGGTGAGATATTTATATTTTAATTATATTAATCATTTAACAATTAAATAATTAATTAAATACAAATATCTCAAATATATGTATTAAATTTACTTTAAATATCTCAAATACATATATTAATGATATATGTCAAATACCTTTATTTGACAATTTATTAATGTGTATTTAATAATATCATATATTAAATACAAATACACATTAATTAGGAAATGACGGTTTGACCCGTTCGCATGTATTTTTCGTTTAACGTTTAAACGATTTATAAATAATCACTATTATTCATAAAAGTTACCATAGTGCTCTACGAGTATATTTCATTAGTGAGACTCTCTAGATTCAGGTATATCCGTCACAAAATCCAATTTCGTGTCCATAATTCACCCACCCGTAAATTATGACGACCACGGATAAACTAGCTGAATCATACAGGTCGAGGTCATTACATACGTATAATCCATCTGTCACAGGTATCCGGATAATCCCAGAGATATAGATGTTATCCCGTCGACGTTTATATTAGCAATCTATAAATAACATTCGGAACTCACTTCCGAAGTATACTATGGCCATAGATTTAAATGATTGCTAATCACATATGGACTACCTATGCCATGTACACAGGACTGACAGATCCTATCTTGACACACACAGGATATCCTGAGGATCAGTCCACACCCAACGAACATGCGGATGTCTGATCTAAATAGATCGGTGACGTGACTGCCATCTAAGTGTGGAGGATGTCTCATACATCCACAGTGGTGTCTCAAGTCGAAGGACCACTATGCTACTCAACCCGAGAAGATTCTTATTGACGTTGGTGTACCATCCATTAAGAATCTTCGGTGAGTCGTTCAGTGTTTATCCACTATAAACACCTACACGTCTATACGAGTCTCCCAAGACTCATGGTTCATTGGGATAAACCATCGGACCAAGTCACGATATACGACATGTACTGGTCTCAACGGATTTGACTAACCGACCCGTATTAGTAAATCTTGACCAGAAACTATACTTGATAATATACATTTAGCAGTGACATTTCCCAATGTCAATTACAAACTAACTTTGTAACTGTGTACTGCATCATATATTATCGGGCCTTTGTCTAATATATACATATCACTAAACCACATTTAGTTTCAATTTAATCGTAATCAGATAGAATATGTATATAAAAATAAGAGGTGCAACTATAAATAAGTAATATTATGGAAAAAGGAATTGATCGTATTCATGAATCAGACATAAATACGGTCCGGATTGGCGCTCTGAGCACCAACCCTAACACAAAGATGTTACAAAAATAAAAAGAAACATATGAAATCCAAGTAATTAAGTCCGTAGGGGTGTCTTAACACCTAGTGCCCTAAAGCCAACTGGTTTGGGAGTCACTGGCCCAAAGCTTGTTACATGGATTGAAGATGTTGCTTTCTTTATTTTATGCAGAAAAAAAATCCATTGCTAAAAAGATGTGAATTCTGATATAACTTTAGGACAAAAATATTACTCTCTTTTCAACTACACTTATGAATATTGTGGGCAAAATGACTTGATTAATACCTTGTTAGTTGCGTGTATGGAGAATGGTAAAAATAATCGTAGAATTTACTTATTTGGTAATTTAGAAAGAACGAAAATAACTACTAACTTGGATAAGAAGTTTCACATGTTTAGTCACTAACTTGTTTATTCTATTTTCTCTTGTCTTTTTGCTTTTGTGTGCATTAGTTTTATTATCTTTTTATTTTTGTGTGCATTAGATTAACGTTTGTGGGTATTGTCACTGTAAGCCCTCACGAGACTACAATTCTTCCACTAGGGACACCTAGGGGTTTAAAGGCTCGTTGCATACGCTAAATGCAACTGTGATCCCAACGAAATTGGCTTAGTTTAATTTTAATTGTTTTTTACATTTTATTTTGTTGTTTTGCTCGAGGACTAGTAAAATGTTAGGTTTGGGGGTGTGATGAGCAGAAAAAATATCACTATTTACCGCCCATTTTACCTAATATTTTATTTAGTTTCTCGGGTTTGATGAATATTTTGATGTGTTTTAGTTTATTTTACAGATAAAATAACATTGGGACTTAATGAAATCATTTAGAACGAAATGTGGGTCAAATAAGGGCAAAAATTGGACTTGACATTTTGATTTTGGAAACTTGAAAGGGCGTCCTAACGAATTACAGTTTCGAAAATTCTAATTTTGTGCAATTATCGTATTTTGGCCATAAATATTTACTCTGATATCAGATTGAGGTGATTAAAGTTCCAGATTAAAGAAGACTCAAATATATACAACTTTGAAGAACAAAATAATTTCGAATTCTGAAGATTTCATGACCGAAATTGATGAAAAGGCCGCAAGTGTGTTATGTGTAATTATTAAAATTATTTTCAAAGCAAAATGAATAAATAAAAAATAAAAATTGTCAAACATGGCTTGGTGCCATGTTTGGTGCCATGTTTGATGTCATGTTTGGTACCATGTTTGGTGGAGTAATTGGTGGAGAAATTGGTGGAAGTCTTTAGGTTTTCCTATAAATACCAAGCAATTTCATTTCTAAATCTCATGCTTTCCTTAGGTTTTTATAAGGAATTTAAGGATTGCATCTTGTTTGGTTATTTTTTGTATTTTAAATTATGTATTTTTATTTTCAGTAATAGTAGTAGTTTCTTTTCTTTTCTTTTATGTTTTCTAGTTAAATTTCCGCATGGGGAATGATGAAGCTTTTATTATTTTAGTTTAGATCAATCTCCCTTAATTATAATATGGAAATTATAATTTAAATTAAAGGATTATCGCCTTAATGGCTGGTTTTATTTATTTGACACAATGTGACACCGCCTATCTGGTCGGTCTTTAGATGACAAATGATTACCGCCTATATGGCTGGTTTATGAATAAATAATAACATCGTCTTTATGGTCGGTTGGACTAATTGAAGATCTGAGATAACGAGGATACCGTCTGTTTGGTCGTTTGGTAATATCACTGATAATTTCTATATTATAATAAGGGAGATTTCTAAATCAGAATTAGTAAATTTGGATCTCCTAACCCACATTATTTTATTTTTATTATAGGGAAGTGATGAAACACAATATTCACATACTTAATAATTGATTTAATTATATATTGGGTAATTCTTTAGTTTGTTTATTGAATCTTAAACTTAATGTTTCTTGTTGCCTAATCACCAATAAGATTGATGTGGTAAACTTAAAATGAACTTGGAAAAAGAGATTTTAGGTTTTAGCCTTAGATTCAATCGCTCATGATCTTCCTTGAGGATATATAACCTTTTAATAGATTTCCTTATATGATAGGAATATACCTGTCGGGCGTGGGTAGCCATAATTGGAACTTGAACTTAATGAATTCAGGTAACTTGGTTAACATATGAATATTTTGGTATTTACAACTGACCATCGAAAGAGGTTTTTTCATATCTTCATGTTCTAGGTTAGCAAACTAATTTATTACACATATATAAGAGAATTAATTCATCATTAGAATAATATTGTGAGGAATCGCAACCCTAGATTTTTGTGTCTTTTGTTTATTTTTCATTTGTATTTTCTTTTATGTCTTTATTTATTTATTTAGCAAATCCAAATTCAACCAACCAAAAGCAATCAATCTCTTCTCCCTTTAATTAGATACATGTAAATAAATCGTATCAATAACTAATAACAACAGTAGAATTTAAGTTCTCGTGGGATCGATATTTTTTTACTACTTGAACGATACGTGTGTTTGCGTTATACGCGTGTAATTATGCCGGTCAATAGCATATGTATAATCCCTCTGTCACAGACTATCCGTATTATACCTGAGATATAGATAACAACGTCAAATCGTTCAGTATAATCCAATCGACTTTCAATTTACGATATCTAAATAACACTTGGAACTGGTTTTCGAAGTTATACCACGGCAATGGATTTACTAGATCGTAAACACGTGCTGGATGCCTATGCCCTGTACACATGACTGACGGATCCTATCTTGATACGCACTGAATATCTTGAGCATCAATTCACACCCAACAAACAGGTAGAGGTCTGATCATGAATAGATCGTTGACGTGACTGCCATCAAAGTGTGGATGATAACTCATATATCCCACTATGGTATCTCAAGTCGAAGGACCATTATGCTCGCTCAACTCTAGAAGGTTCCTATTGACATTGGTGTACCATCTATTAGGAAATCTTCAGTGAGTCGTACAGTGTCTTATCAAATAAATACATACATGTCTATACGAGTCTCCCGAGACTCATGGTTCACTGGGATAAACCATCGGACCAAGTCACGATATACGATATGTACTGTCTCAGCGGATTTAACTAACCGACCCGTGTTAGTAAATCTTGACCAAGATTTTTATTTAAGGATATACAACTAATAGTGCGCTTCCCAATGCCAATTACAAAATACGTTGTAACTGCGCACTATACTATAAATCCTAGGGTCTTTGTCTAATATACACTTATCATTGAACCAGATTCAGTTTCGATCTAATCGTAATCAGATATTTATTCGCAATTACATTGAATAAGTGTATAAAAGACAAGGGTGCTACCGTTAAATTAGTAATATTATGGAAAATAGAATTGCTCGTATTTATGAATCAGACATAAATACGATCCGGATTGGCACTCTAAGCACCAACCCTAACAGGTTGTGCTTAATTAAATTAATTTTAACCTAACTTAATTGGATACCGCATTTATGGTCGGTTGGAATTAATTAACAAATGACTTAATCAGGATACCGTCTATATGGTCGGTTGGTAATATAATGCAAATTTATATATTATAATAAGAGAGATTTCTAGATTTGAAATAATAAAGGTGGATCCCCTAACCCCAGCATTTTATTTTTAATCTAGGGAAGTGATAAAACACAATATTCATGAGTTTAATAATTGATTTAATTATATTATATGTGATGCTTTAGGCTTGTTTATTGAATCTTATACTTAATGAAGTTTCTATTACTGCATTCCATTCTCAGATGAAGTTTCTATGGGATCAATTGGCTCTCTCTGAGCCCTATTGGGACAATTCTGCTGATGCTGTCAAATTCACCACTTACAGAGATCACCAAAGAATGATTCAGTTTCTCATGGCACTTGACACTAAGTTTGAACCCACTCGCGCCTCCTTGCTTCATCAAACTCCACTACCCACTCTTGACTCTGCCATTGATAAACTTATTTCAGAAGAAACTCGTCACTCTACTGGCCGCATACAGTATATAGAAACTGTTCTTGCCACACTTCCTTCCAGTTTTTCCTCTATGAAGCCCTGCTCTTACTGTAAGTTGCTCGGACACTTGATCCTCAAATGTCCAACACGTCGTTGCAGAATATGCCGTAAGATGGATCCTGGCCATTTTGATCGCGACTGTCCTACTCGCCACACTGCTCTATCCTTCAAGGGTCGTCCATATCTTTCTATTGTAGCTTTTGATGATCAGGGTGACACTTAACAGTCTATGTCTTCTCAGCCTTCTCAGCCTATTCAGGATCTTGCCTCCCTTTTTCAATACAACCCCTCTCAATTTGGTAACATCTCTGCTTCTTCTACAATCTCAGGTACTGCCTCTTGGTATTTCGATTCTGCCTGTTGCAATCACATGACTTCCGACTCAAGTATCTTTTACTCTACATCTACTCCATCATATCTTCCTGCTATTCAAACTGCTAATGGCTCTTTTATGACCCCCAGTCATTTGGGTCACATTTCTATTCCTCATCTCTCTGTCTCTAACACATTTCTTATACCCAAACTCGATTTGAATCTTTTATCTGTCGGTGAATTATGTGACATTGGTCTTAATGTCTTATTTACTACTTCTGGTTGCTCTGTGCAGGATCCGCGGACAGGTCGGATGCTTGGGATAGGCCGTAAGAAAGGTCGTTTGTTTGAGCTCATCAGTCTTCATCTTCCTCAAGACATTTCTCCATGTTACTCCGTAGCCTTTACCTCACCCATTACCTCACTCAGCCTGTGGCACTCTCGGTTGGGCAATCCTTCTCTTAGTCGATTACGTTTATTAGCATCTAGTGGTCATTTAGGTCTTGTTTCCAAAAGATTTTGATTGTATGCCTTGTCAGTTGGGCAAACAAACTGCATTATCTTTCAGTAATAGTACTTCAATTTCCTCTTCACCTTTTGATCTGGTCCATTCTGATATTTGGGGTCCATCTCCTACTCCTACTATGGGTGGTTCAAAGTATTTTGTGATTTTTATTGATAATTATTCCCGATACACTTGGCTCTATCTTATGAAACATCGCTCTGAACTTTCCTCAATTTACCAAACCTTTGTGAAAATGGTTAAGACTCAATTCAATTGACCCATTAAAACTTTCCGCACTGACAATGCCATGGAATATAAAGACTCTTATTTTCTACACTTTCTTAACCAAAATGGGACTCTTTATCGCCGCTCTTGTCCTAGTACATCTCAACATAATGGGAGAGCCGAACACAAACACATACATATTTTAGATACAATTCGTGTTCTTCTAATCTCTTCCTCTTGTCCTGAACGTTTCTGGGGAGAAGCTGCCCTCACCAGTATCTACACCATCAATCGCCTTCCGTCTTCTGTTCTAGCCAATCAATCCCCTTATGAAAAATTACATGGTACATCTCCCAACTACAATCTTCTTAAAGTCTTTGGTTGTGTTTGTTTCGTTCTTTTTCAGCCTCATGAACACACTAAATTAGAACCTCGGGCTCGCCTATGTTGTTTCTTGGGTTATGGCATTGAACACAAAGGGTATAGGTGTTGGGATCCTATCTCCAATCGCCTCTGTATTTCTCGTCATGTCACTTTTTGGGAAAACCACATGTTTTCCTCTGTTTCCAAATGTCACTCTATCTCTTCCTTGCCTCGTATCCTCTTTACAGATAGCACTATTAATTTATTTCCCGATGAAGACTCTGATGTACCTCCCTCAAATGATCCATCTATAGTTGATCTCCCACCGTCTGTATCGCCTGTCGGATCCCTCACAGCCACATCTAGTTCCCCCGTGTCCTCTTCAGGTAATCCTATGTCTCTTCGTCGTTCTACTAAAGTGACAGAAATTCCTGTCAAACTTTGAGATTTTCATTATTTTTCTACTACTCTCACTCAATATAAACTTCACTTTTACTGTGAGGCTAGTTCTAACCCTATTTGGCAGCAAGCTATGACTGAAGAATTGTACGCTCTTGAAAAATCCCATACATGGGACTTAGTTGATCTTCCACCGGTAAAATATGTGATTGGGTGTAAATGGATATACAAAATCAAGACAAAATATGATGGCTCTATTGAACGATATAAGGCTCGTCTTGTTGCCAAGGGATTTTCTCAGGAATATGGGATTGATTATGAAGAAACCTTTGCTCATGTTGCTCGTCTGACTTCTGTTCGTAGTCTTCTTATTGTAGCCGCCTCTCGATAGTGGACTTTGTTTCAGATGGATGTCAAGAATGCCTTTCTTAATGGTGACATATCTGAAGAGGTTTACATGAAACCTACACATGGTTACCCTCATCCTCCTAATAAGGTTTGTAAACTTCACCAGACATTATATGGTCTTAAACAAGCTCATCGGGCATGGTTTGAGAAATTCATCACCATTGTTCATACACTTGGGTTCACTTCCAGTGCCTATGACTCGACACTTTTTATTCGGCAAACTGATCATGGCTCTACTCTTCTTCTTCTCTATATAGATGATATGATTATCACGGGGGATGATTCACACGGTATCTCTGAACTTAAGACCTCTCTTCAACAATATTTTGAGATGAAAGACCTTGGTAATCTCAATTACTTTCTTGGGCTTGAGGTACTCTCTGATCAGACTGTCTATTATCTATCTCAGGCTAAGTACGCTTCTGACTTACTGGCTCGGGCGGGATTGACTAATAGCAAGACCACTTCTACCCTTCTGGATCCTCAAATTAAACTTGATGTCACTGATTGTACCCATCTTCTTGATGTTACTCTTTACTGTCAGCTTGTTGGCAGCTTGGTTTATTTAACAGTTACTCGGTCTGATATTGCCTATGCGGTTCATGTTATTAGTTAGTTTATGTCTGCCCCCTGATCTGTTCACTATGATGTTGTTCTTCATTTACTCTGCTATATCAAAGGAACGTTATTTCATGGTCTTTATTTTTCCGCTAATTCATCTCTTGAGCTGCGTGCCTACTCTGATGCTAGTTGGGCCGACGAGACCACTGATCGACGATCTACAACTGGTTTATGTCTTTTCTTAGGCGAATCCCTTATTTCTTGGTGTAGTAAGAAACAATCAGTGGTTTCTCACTCCAGTACTGAATCTGAATATCGTGTGATTGCTTATGCTACTCAATAAATCATTTGGCTCCACTAGCTTCTCGGTGACATGGGTGTTCCTCAATCACATGCTACCCCTCTCTACTGTGACAATAAAAGTGCCATTTATATAGCGCATAATGATGTTTATCATGAATGCACGAAACACATCGAAACTGATTGTCATTTTATTCGTCATCATATCTGTCAAGGCACTGTTCGACTTTGTGACATTCCTTCTGCAGAGCAGCCTGCTGATCTGTTTACCAAACCTCAGCTTCCAGGATGCTTTCGCGAGTTGGTTTCCAAACTCAAGCTTGCTTCTCTTCCACTAGCTTGAGTTTGAGGGGGGTGTTAAGAATATTATCAAAACGGAAACTATAATTACATTCCTATTATCAATCTATATTCTAGGCAACTGAAGATTTATATTATTTGTATACATATTTAGAATTTCTTTACTATTTTAGTTTTCATGTATTGCCTATATAAAGGTTGTTATATTGTAAATATATTCACATTGAAATACAAAAAAAAAATTCACCTCAATCTCTAACATCTACAAAAATAAATTTTCGAGCAAAAATAAAAAATCGAAGAGCTCTTTAGGATTAAAACATACACCTGTCAATCTTCTTAAAACTTATTATTTCTTTGGATAAGTGAATGTGGCATTAGAGTTGGCATTAGGTGCAGGGGCGATGTTGATATTGCAGCGTTTCGTCAGAATTAGTTGGACTAGTGAAAAATATAGCCCGTATGGGTATGATGATTACGGGGTGTAGTGGAATATTATGATCTATTTATCGCACATTGATTAAATATGAGATTAACGAATGTTTTATAGGACAATAGACTCCCTCTCATTATAAGTTGATTTTGAAGAATGATTTCTTCTATTAAATTCATTACAATGATATCATCGTTAAGCAGATGTGTTATTAATCATTTTTTAACATGCATAATTGAATCAAATTATTACTACCAAATATCCAATCAAATATAAACACAAGGACTTGAAAAAAATATGTAAATTATAGAAGATGATAACTTGAGACTAAGTCAAAAAAATATGTCCTTAAGAACTTATTATCTCTGCCTCGATACACTTACGGATCTCTTGACTAACGTTCTCTCATGATACTTGGTTGCTTCTTGATTAAGTGGCACTCCTTTTGTTCAAGAACTTGAACTTGAAAATGGTAGAAACTCTCTCTAATTTTTAGACTCTTTAATATGTTTCCATAAATATTTTCCCCAAATTAAATGTCAAATGAATAACCTAAGAGGGTCTATTTATATAGATGAAAGGTTGCTATATAAGAGGTATCTTTACACTTAATGATGCAATCCTTTAAAAGATTATAACTTTTTAATGCAGCCTTACATCTCAAATAGTTATATCCTCACATGCTAAGGGATATATCCCTTCAATTTTTATCTTTCCTAAAAGTCACATATTAACGGACATGTCATTTAATGAGACATCCTATAAATACACTCATTAATTAGAAAATTTCCTACAATCCCCCAAAATTTTCTAATTATCAATGTAAACACTTAAGAGAGTTTCATTGGAATGTAACTGCATTAAAATAGGTAGTTTTCGCCTTGAATCATTCCTAGTGAATAACTATCAGATTTACTTGGCAAACCAGTGACCCATAGTATTGAATTGTTCCGCTATTAGTGTAAACCAAGAAAATAGCCATCACACAGCTTCACTTTGACTATTTTCCATTCTACGGTTGTGTTCAATTCGGCCATGAACATCAATCCTGGCTTCATCAAGTACTTTAGAGAATCCAGCCTTTTAAAATTCTCATGGAAGCGGCTTCACATCTTACTTGAAATAGATGATCTATTATAAAGAGATATTATGTCTTTTCCCATATTATGACTCTTCTCTTAATATAGTGATCATTAAAAGCATTCGTTTATCCTAACATTGACCGGCAGCAGTCTGCGTCATTATAGGAATATGAAATAGTATAGAAATCTACAATGCTTATTTTGAATTGCATCAAGTTTCAGTTGTCCTTTTTGAACCTAGATCTTGGGATCTCCAGTCAATTAGGTTGGGTTTCCACAGTGACAATTCTTTATTTATAGGCTTCAAGTTCATTCTCCTCAATGACTTCTCAACTTGCTCTCTAGGTAAACCTTTAGTAAGTGGATCCGCTGGGTTTTCCTTCGACTTAATATAATCTATTGAAATTATGCTGCTTGAGAGCAGTTGTCCTATGGTATTGTGTCTTCGATGTATGTGTTGAGACTTACCATTATAAATTATATTTTGGGCTCTCTCGATTGCCGATTGACTATCACAATGTATTCTTATAGTTGACACCAATTTTGGCCAATTTGGAATATCTTTTAAGAAATTATGAAGTCAATCTGCTTATTATGTTGCTTTGTCTAATGATATGAACTCGGACTCCATAGTAGACCGAGCAATACATGTTTACCTCGAGAATTTCCATGACACGGTTGCACCACTAAGTGTGAAAATAAATTCATTCGTTAATTTGGAATCCATTGAATCAGATATCCTGTTAGCACCATTGTATCTCTTTATAACAGCATGATATCTCGTATAATGCATACCATAATTTAAAGTGTCTCTCAGATACCTCAAAAATCTTACTATGGCTTTCCAATGGTTATGTCCTAGATTACTTTTACATCTATTATGCTTGTTTACAGCTTGAGCGATATCTGGTCGTGTGCAATTTGTGAGATACATCATATTTCCGATGATTCTTGAGTACTTTAATTGTGATACTCTATAACCATTATTCATTGAAAATGAAGAGTTAGGTCCACAAGAGTTCTAGCTACATTTAGATCTCACTTGTTATATTTCTCAAGTATTTTCTCAACATAATAAGCTTGAGATAATATGTATTCCTCTGATGTTCAGAAAATTTTAATTCCATAATCACATCAGCTACTCATAAATCTTTCATGTCGAATTTGCAGGTCAATACTTTATTGGTAGACTGAATCATCTCATGATTGCTACCAATTATCAGCATATCATCTACATTTAGACACACGATGACTTATCATTTTTTAGTTGACTTAGTGTATACACATTTGTCACACTCATTGATTTTAAATCCACTTGACAATATTTCTTTGTCAAATTTCTCATGCCATTGTTTAGGTGTTTGTTTTAATTTGTATAAGGATTTTACAAATTTGCACAGTTTTTATTCTTGTCCATAGACATTAAAACCTTGTTGTTGTTCCATGTAGATCTCTACATCCAATTCAACATTTAAGAATTTCATCTTTACATCCATTTGATATATTTCAAGACCAAATTTAGATGATATTGTTATAAGTATTTTTATTGAAGCGATACGGGACACTGGTGAATATCTATCAAAGTAATCAAGGTCATCTTTTTATTTATAACCTTTTATAACAAATCTTGTCTTGTACTTATCTATTGATCCATCCGGCTTCATCTTCCGTCTGAAAATCCATTTGTAGGCCATCGACTTACAACCTGAAGGAAGATCAACCAAATCTCAAGTATGATTTTAAAGGATAGAATCAATATTACAATTGCTAACCTATTTCCATAAAGGTACCTCCAAAGAAGACATCACTTCTTTATAGCTTTGATGCTCATTTTCTAACATGTATGTTAGAAAATTAGGTCCAAAAGACTAGACGTTCTTGCTCTTTTGTTATGAGTAGGTTCAATTTCCTCAGTATCTTAATGTTGATCTGATTTTTGGTTAACTGGATCACTACTTGTAGCAGTATCAATGATTCTTTTGAGAGATTTTGTTCTTTGTTTTTCTTTACAATGAAATACCTCTTCAAAGAATGTCACATCCCTTGATTATCATATTTGGATTGATGTAAGGAATTTCATATTTGTCTACTAAGAATCGATACGCGCTAATGTTGTAAGCATATCCAATAAATATACAGTCAAAAGATTTTGGTCATATTCTCACCTTCTTATGTTTATGAACCATCACTTTGGCGAGAAACCCCTACACATTCAGATTTTTGTAGGAAGGTGTATGATATTTTCACAATTCATATGGTGTATTTTCTAATCTTTTATGAGGCAACTTATTCAGAACGTAGTTGGCGGAAAGCAAGGCTACCCCCACAAGTTCCGGGGTAAACTAGAGCTTGTCAACATGGCATTCATCATTTCCTTCAACATTCAGTTTCTGCGTTCCACAATCCCACTTTATTGAGGCAAATAAGGAGCCGTAGTTTCATGAATAATTCTATGATTGGAACATAATTCATTTTTTACCTCTGATGTCATCCCATGTCACTTACTCATCATTGTGGCCATAACTCTCCTCAACCACCATTAATTTGGCCAATTAGATCAACATATTTCTCTACAACTGTACCGGCCTATAGCAGCCTATGGCCGCTCTACTTTGCCATTATTCTTCCACTGTACCGGCCTATGGTAGATGGCATGGGCTAATTCTAATGAGAACTGTTGCTTTTCCACAGTCATCATTAGCCTTCTTGAAACACATCTTCTTACTAAGGGCATACGTCACACGACCTTAGTACTGGTCGGCCTGTGATCTTTTCTTCATTCCTTGGGTCAACACACTGAGGCAACTGATACTAATAAAAGCTTATTATCTCTTTTCCCAAATAGGTTGGGTTGTCAGACAATGTCCTCATCGGGTTGGTCCTTACACATTCTCAAGAAACCCCAAGTACACCTTTCAGGTAGTCGGGTCGATATCCCAAATTGTTTCATCCTTCACGATGCTTATGTTCTCAAGAGAACTCCTATGTTCCATTAGGTTGGGTCTCTCTGTAAAAACTTCATCTTTTTTCGGCCTCTTGGGCCCTTGTCATTCACTTTTAACTAAGTACAATCTCCACCCCTTCTCAGTACTTCAACCTTCCTCGGGGTAAAAACCATTTACGAGTTGATACCGGGAACTTTACAAAAGATGATGGTGCACGTAGGTAAAGACCGAACCACCGTCCTTGGGTTACAGCCTTTTGAGAACTCCATAATACCTCAGCTTCTCCCAGGCTCATCCTCCTCGGAACGAGCTATTCTACATACTGGCAAATGTGAATTTTTATGACGATTGTCTTTGTTTCATCGCCACTTGAAATTACACTCCTAAGATTTCTGAAAATTCCACAGGAATATATATAATATATGATGGTATTCCTTAAATGCACATCACATCTATCTAATCTCTTTTCATTTCGTCTCCCTGATATGCCAAGTGTCACTCATCCAT
The DNA here is from genome assembly GCA_019454045.1 of Zanthoxylum bungeanum. Lineage (NCBI taxonomy): Eukaryota > Viridiplantae > Streptophyta > Magnoliopsida > Sapindales > Rutaceae > Zanthoxylum > Zanthoxylum bungeanum. The sequence continues at coordinate 16,791 of SKCR01037878.1, read as the reverse complement.
GGCTTGCCCATCAAAATTTAGATTGCTCAGACTAGCCGAGCATGTGGGTCTCATCTGAACCCTCAATTTGAGTTCAATGGCAATGATTAACTCAACACATGTCACCCATCTTTTACTCTCATTCCAATCTAGCGATCATGATTAGCCCGAATAGCCTATTTAAAGACTACTTTTGTTAATTTCACAACTTTACAACTTCATCGTCTTCACAAATTCTCTCAATCTTTAAGCACCTTCTGCAACTTCAAGTTCTTCAGTAATCTTCATCTTCAACATATAAGTAGGTACTCTTTGACCTCCCTCTTTATTTTTTGTTAGTTTCATATTTCCAGAACTGATGCATGATGAACATGATAAACTCGTAACATGTTTCCTGGTCTTTGTGGTGTTTATAGGGCTGGTTTTTGAGTTCTGGGTTTCTGATGTTGTATGGGTCTGTGTCTCTGGGATTGTGTTGAATGTATGCATTTTTGGGATTTGTGATGGGTTGAGAATTGCATGAATAGATTAGATTGGTTTTATGTCTTTGGCTATGCTCTTGCTTGCAAATTCACTGTTTCGCCATTGTTAGGGTTTCAAAGTTTTCTTAGGGTTAACCACTTTACATGGATGACATAGTAAACCTTATAGAGATGATAGGCCTAACAGTAAAGATAGGCCTACATAACTTGTAGGAAAAGGCTTAAGTATAACTTTACTAACCTCACTTATTAGGCCATCCCTATTTAAGGAATGTCGGAATCTAACGCCTCTTCTGCAATTCCTCTTAATGTTCAGCCTTTGAAGCATATGCCCCACATTCAACTGAGTTGATTTTCGCAGGAAGCTCGGAATCAGCTGAACTTAGTGACTTTGATACCACTCTAATCCCTTCAGAGGAATAAATTCAATCATACTCCAAAAGACTAGCCCACCCCGAGCCGACACCTCATCTCTTGGAATTTAACAATCTGGATATAGAAAGAGCCTCCACCATAACTAGTTAGCATTATAGAGGAGATCAGTTTGGTCGTTCCAGAAGAGGATGATCAGGGGAGCCAACCAAGTGGCTATTGAGTTCTTTTTGCACGACTTTTTTTGACATGAGTATACGTCTGCCAATGGAAGGACACTTCGTCAAGATACTGACTGTTATGATCCTGGCCTCGTGCCAACTCAATTTGAATGGATGAATGGTGCTAGTTGGGCTCTATGTAGTTTCGATTCAGGCTAATATGGGCGAACCTTCGGGTTAAAATGTGAAGAGGCTTTACTGAATGAATGTCAACCTTAAGGAATATAAGGGTTGGTATTATTTTTCCATCTATGCTGGAGGCAAGCATCTAGTTACACACCTCTCAACTACCAATAAAAACTTCAAGGTCAACTAGTTTTGGGCTGGTGGAGCATGGTGTAACCGCCAGATCATTCCGGTGAAGAAATTGACATACTGACCATCTTCAGGGTTGGAGGTAACGACCTGACCTTCTCACATCTTCTTCCTTCGTTTCCTTGGATATTCAATCATCTTACTAACATACTTGCACCCTTTGTATCTTGTTGGGGGGGTGAAACATGCATATCAGATTATATGTCACTATAGAGACATCCTCAACCTCTTTGCCTTTGTAGATGCAGATCATATCCTGAGCTTCGTTCCGCTAGTTAGTAAACAACCTGGTAAATAATGACTAACTGACTGACCTATGTTATGCTTTTACTGTGGTTTATTATTTCCCCTTACACTATGCTTTTACTTACCCGAGCTTCAGTTTATCATTTCTAACCTTGTATTTTTTTCTTAATCCAGACATGTTTGGAAAAAGACCCAACCTTCTTCAAATTGCACGGGAGGCCAAGCGCCGAGCCTATGGAGGGCTAAGTGACACCCGTCCCTAGCTCACCACCCGAATTCTTTCATCTTAAAAATAGAAGGTACTAAGGGATGCCTCGGCCCATACCACTCGAATCATCAACACATCTCCATCAAGACAACCCCAAATTCCATTTGCTCAAGCTCATCAAACTCCAACATCGGCACCAAAGCCATAAAAAAGATGTTTTCACCCAGTCGGGGGTGAGGCCCCTGAAGACCGCCCCGAGGAGGGTCCTCAAAAGATGACCGGTGCCTCCCGTGGCAGGCTCTGACTGCCTTTTCTTCCAAAAAAAAATCAGTCCACACCTTGGAGGTGGATGATCTTCCAGAGAATGTGAGGAAATGCATGGCTCACCTCATGCCAACCATCAATTACATGGCCCAACAAGCGGACATTAACCAGGCCAGGACTTTTGAAAGCATCTCTCCCAATAAGGTCATCCAGAAGGTAGGCCGCCTCTAAGCGAATGTAATTATTTTCACTTAGTCTCATGCTTTCATTATCTTTTCATAAACTAACTCTTTCCCTTTCATGTGCAGCTAACATATCTCTTGGCCACCAATATATACGTGTTTTCCAACACCATTACTGAAGGTGGTTAGGCTCAGAGGCTCTAGAGCAGGCTGACCGAGAGGGATCATGAGCTTAATAAGAAGCTAGATGAGACCAAGGCAGAGAACAAGTCCATTCGTCGTGCCATCCAAATTGTAACAGATGAGAGGGATGAGGCATGTGCTGAGGCTGCTTCAAAAACATCAGAATTCAAGCTGTTACTGGCAAATACATCTATTTCCATGACAAATCTTGAAGAAAATAAGGCTGAGCTGGAGAGGGTTCAGGATGATCTGACCAAGACACAAGATGAGCTGTAGGATTTGCAGGCGAACCTCATTGATGTAGGGGCAGTTGTGGAACCCTTAGGGTCGGATTGGTGCCCCGGGTAGCGGAAATGTGTATAACCCATGGAAATCAAATATATGTGTAATTTAAAATTATTTAATGAAATACTATATTCCATTACGAGTGTATAGGAAAAAACCGGGACTGAATCAGAGTCTGGAAACTCCCGAACACACAGCAGCAATTCTGTTTTTTTTTTTAATTTATTTATTTGCTTCAGCTCACTTTCCAGTTAACTGAAGGAATTAGGGTATTTTACCCTAATTACTTCCGGTCTTCCCTAAACACTTCAAAAATACCTAAAATTAATTTTTAATTTCAAAACCAACATAAACACATGTTATAGAATAAATATCAAGTTTTTCAAAATATCAAATATTTTTACAAAAACATAAATTTATTCTAAATACGCATTTGCGTAAATTTTGAATCCAATATACAAACCAAATTAGAATCCCAATAAGAAATATCTCGTGAACAATTATAGGTCACCCAAAGGTGGTCAAGTGATTCTAGAATGATAGTCATACCTCTAAGCTTTAATCTAGAGTTCCAAACTCTAATTAATTGTTTCATGTCCAACATGAACATCTTTGACCTAATTACAAGCATGTGTGTTTATACTTCTAAAGTATCATAACACAATTGATTAGCCTTATTCAACATAGCTTAGGAGAAGATCAAACATTACCTAGTAAGCTTGATGCAAGATCAAATCTATTTCTTTTTTGAAATTGTTTAATAACCTTCAAGGTGTACAAGCTTGACTTCAAGATCCAATCTTGTTTCTAATGCTTCCAAGCCTCACTTCAAGATTCAATCTTGATTTCTACTAGATGAAATGTTGTAGAGACCTCACAAGCTTCTCTAAAATTTCTCTTAGCCTAATCTCTCAAGAATTTATTATGCTTGTTATTTTTCTTGTAATTAAAATCTCCTTAAAGCTTGCTATTTATAGCAAAACTTAGGCAATTTTTAATTAATAAAAGTTGTAATCAACTTTTAAGTGGGCTTAATCTACTTTGTTCAAATATGTATAATTAGGTGTGACTAATCTCCATTGTCTCCCACTTTAATTTAATCCAATTAAATCAAGCCAAGGATTAGGAAATGGATTAGTTAAATGTTTGTCACATTGATTTAATCCAATTAAATCAAGCCAAAACCATATATTATTATATACTTACAATTACCATAATATCCTCAAATGGTAGAGATAATTATGATTTTACAATTAAGCCTTTGTGTAATTATTGAATTAATCCAATTAGGTCAAAGTAAATAATCAATGTTATCCAATAACACTTGATTATCTTAGTTGATAATTATAATATCGAATATTATCTTTTATCAAAAATAATCGGCTACCCAAGTGCTCAACGAGTACACTTTATATTGGGACTCTCTAAGTTAAGACACGTTCGTCATATAAGCCTAGCTAATATGTATGCAATCCGGCCACCTCCGAATTCACGAAGAACACGAACGACATTTCTGAACTATACAAGTCGAGGTTATCACATATGTTTAACAATCTCTTCGTCGTAGGCTATCCGATTTGTGCTTAGGAAACATAGAAACACCGTCAAGTTTCCGAGACGCATATCTCATGTCAATATGTCCACGATTCTTCATAATTAATGCGATCCACCCTAGGTGATCGACTTTGGCTAAAGATTTAATAATCGTGACTTTAATCACATGGATACCTAAAACCCTTATGTTACACATACAGGCCGACAGATCCTATCTTGCTTCGCACTTGATTACTGAGTGCATCGGTCCACACCCAACGAACATCTAGAGGTCAGACCATGAAAGGTTTCTAACATAGATGGCATCTAAGTGTGGATGATCTCACACAAAATCAATGATATCCTATAGTTAAATGATTACATATGCTACTCGATTCGAGGAGATTCCTATTGACGGTGGTGTGTTTATAACTATTAGGAATCACATATGAGTCATTCAGTATTCGCTTCAACGAATACCCACATGTCTATACAAGTTTTCAAAACTCATGGTACATTGGGTTAAACCATTGGAACTCTAATTCCAATATATGACATGTGCTAGTCTTCTAGGAATTCGATCGTATTCCAAAACCAACGACTAAGAATATTTACTTAAAGAATAGTTTACACCTAGTGTCAAAACTATTCTAAGGTCGATGTCATTCTTAGCATATCTATACATCAATCTAATATGCATAATGACAATACCATTAATAAGGTATGAAATAAAAAATATAGTTATTTTATTAATAAATAATAAAATATATAATTCGGATTGGCACTCCAAGCACCAACTCCATCAATTGATTGTATTGAGGATGCTAAGGCTGACACCCATTTGAAGGGCTAAAAGAGTCTATGGAGCTGATCGGTGATACCTATCCCGACCTGGACCTAAGTGAGCTTCAAAAGGTCCTAAAGGTCACAAAAGGATAATTGACATTCGAAGAGGCCTACGGCACGAGCCGTGAGTAGGTTGAGACCATCGTTGATCCAACTCTGCTGACCAATGCCTCCTCTTGCTGATGATGCTCTCGGTCTCTCATCCTCTGCTGCTGTCCCGACTGATCCTGTTACCCATTTAAGTTCTGCTCCTACTGTCTCTCATGTTATGGCCGAAGATATTCACGGCCCTTATACTAATGTAACTGACCTTCCTCCATGGAAAATCCTGAGAGGATCATAATGTAATTTAAATAATAAATTAACAAAGTTTTCTCTTTGTACTTTGTATCTTTCTCTACACCGAAGCACATATTAAGCAAAGACCTGATCTAGGGCATTCTCATTTTAATACTTAGCAAAATTTTGAACTTGTAATCTCAGCCTTAATAACAACTTGGTAATATAAACAAACTGTGCTCATGAACTTATTCATCATATCAAATGATGACCTTTCCTCAAAAAATGAATAACAATGCCTAAGCACACCGCTAGGCTGGCCCATTTTGAAAACTCCATCTCGACCTGGCCGATATTTTATTGATCTCCACTAATGCAATGCCCTAATGAATCCAACCATCCAAACCCGATTCCTATGACATCTTTCAATACATAGAAAAATTCTAACAAAAGACTTCACCAATGGCTATCTTAGCCACATCCTTAGTGGGTTCCCCAAAGCTGACCTGACCACGGTCTTCTTGGTGCTCCAACCGAAAGACCTTTCACTGCTATTTATCTCAGCAAGGCCATGAGGGAGAAACTTCGTCCCTATACCATCATATTTTACTAACCTGATGGAACTCAACCATCTTGGTGCTGCTTCAGCACAACAAAGCCATGGGGGAGAAACTCTAACCCCATGTCATTCCATTTCGCTAATCTGAGAGATCTCCTTCAACCCAATAAGGCCATGTGGGAGAAACTCCAACCCCACGCCATTCACAACAAGATAAGAACTCGGTGGAACAGATCCACCATTTATTGGGATATAATCCCTAGAGTTTCATGTAATGTAAACGGTTTTATATGTTATGAAATAAAATAATGCATTATTCATTTATCAAAGTGTTTGTTTAAATATCGCATATTATAAATTATCTTGATTACCCTAGATTACTTATGTACCTTCAGACTTAGTGTATGAGTGTCATACATAAGAGGATTTAAGTATGAAGTTAATAATCTAAAATAGTCCATAGAGAGCAAACAAAGAGGGTACTTTATTTTTGGTTTATCTATAGCTGCGCTCCATTTTATAATTGTAGGACGAGCTTGATCCATGATCATCCATGTGGAGACATGAGAATAGAGGCATCTTATATGATGTGATCTTATCTGAGTAATTAAGTCTGTATGGGGTGTCTTAACACCTAGTGCTCTAAAGCCAACTGGTTTGGGAGTCACTGACCCAAAGCTCGCTACATAGATGAATGATATTGTTTTAAATAAAAAAAATCAGAAAAATTATTCCATTACTGTAAAAATGTGTGAATTCTGATAAAACTTTAAGACAAAAATATTACTCTAGTCTCAACTACACTTATGACTGTTGTGGGAAAAAATGAGTTGATTAATATTTTGTTGACTGTGTATATCGAGAATGGTAAATATAACCGGAGAATTTACTTATTCGGTAATTTAGAAAGAAAGAAAACAACTAGTAACTTGGAGTAGAAGTTTCACCTAATTAATCACTAACTTCTTTATTCTATTTTCTATTGTTTTTTTTGCTTTTGTGTGCATTAGTTTTATTATCTTTTTACCTTTGTAAAATGTTTGTGGGTATCATTGCTGTAAACCCTCACGAGACTGCAACTCGTCCACTAGGGACACCTAGGAGTTTAAAGGTTTGTTGCATACGCTTAATGCAACCGTTACCCCTACGAAAGTGGCTTAGCTTAATTTTTTTATGTTATTTTATTTTGTTGTTTTGCTCGATGACTAGCAAAATGTTAGGTTTGGGGGTGTGATGAGTGGTAAATGTATCACCATTTCCCACTCATTTGACCTAATATTTTGTATAGTTTCTTGAGTTTTGTGAATATTTTGATGTGTTTTGTGTTATTTTGTAGATAAATAAAGTTTCAGGACATTCTGGAGGTGATTTGGGGCCAAATCAGTGAAAAAGGACAACAAAGGGCAAAATGGTCATTTGGCGCGTCGCCTAACGTGCGCCAGTCTGTGCTAACTTGCACCGCTTCATGCTAAAATACGTCGTGCCACATGTCAAAATCTGAGAAGTCTGCTAACATGCGCCAAATGCTAACGCGTGTCTGCCACATGTCAACATCAGAGGAGATCTGCTAACGTGCACTGTGCAACGTGTCATCATCCTATGGTGCCGACAATCGTCATCGCCATGTGTCGTCCATATGTCATCCACGTGTCGTCCACGTAGGCGTCCATATGCCAAGCCAGTGTGCCACGTGTCGGCCACGTCATCATCAGCCACTCATCGCGTGCCACGTGTCACAATCATATGGTGCCGACAATCAACATCACCACGTGTCAGCCACGTCATCACCACATCATCGCCACGTCAGCATAATCATTGAGCTGCCGACCCTGCATGCCACATGTCATCTTATCACGAATCAACAGTGCCACGTGTCGCCACCTCCGCATTCCACGCCATAAATCACGCGCGTCGTGACGCGTGAGGAGTTCGCGTCGCAACGCGAAGGGCCCATCGATGCCTATAAATTCAGCTCAAAATTTTGGTTTCAGATATACCTTCCTCTCTGTAATTCTCTGAGTAAATAAAGAGTTTGTATCTAGTTTATTTTAATTTCAGTTTGTAATTAATTTTAGTTACTTTATGTAATAATAATTTACTTTCTTTACTTTTTCAGTTTTTACTATTCAGTAATGAGGAGGTAACTTCCCCCTACTAGGGTGAAAGGTAAAACTTTTATTACTGCTATATAGATTAATCTCCCTTAATTATAATACATTAACTATTTAAATTTTGACTTAACAAGGATACCACTATATTGGTCGGTTGGTAATTATTATAAACTGGTTTTTAACCTGACTAAGCATGGATACCGCCTGGTTGGCCGATTGGTAATTACCACCTAGATGGATGTTTTATGGATAAATAGTGATACCGCATTTATGGTCGGTTGAACTTAATCTGACTTAATCAGGATACCGCCTATATGGCTGGTTGGTAATATCACACAAGTTAATATATTATATTAAGGGAGATATCTATAATAGTAGTAATAAAAGTGGATCATCTAACCCTATCATTTTCTTTTATTGTAATTTTCTTTATTTACTTTCTAGCATTTTACTTTTCAGCTTTTTAATATATTATATTAAGGGAGATATCTATAATAGTAGTAATAAAAGTGGATCCTCTAACCCTATCATTTTCTTTTATTGTAATTTTCTTTATTTACTTTCTAGCATTTTACTTTTCAGCTTTTTATTTTATGTCTTTTATTTTTAAGCTTTTATTAGTTATGTGTCGTAGCTAAGCCCATTATCTGGGGTTGTGATAAATTCCAATATCACCGGTTTATAAGTGGTTATTTTATAGTTTGGGTAATTTAAAGGTTTACTTATTAAGTCTTAAGCTTAATGCGTCTTGTTAATTGACCACTAATAAGATTGATCTGGTAAATCTAAAATAAACTTGACAAAGGAAGTTTAGGTTTCAGCCTTACACTTAATAGCCCACGATCTTCGTTGATGATAGATAATCATTTAATAGATTTCCTTACAAGATAAACATATACCTGTCAGGCGGGGGTAACCACAATTGGAACTTAATCTTAATGAATTCAGGTAATTTGGTTGACATAGACATATGGTTCAATTGGGTTATACTAGGTATTTGCATCTGACCATCGACATAGGCTTTTACATAATTTCGTGTTCCAGGTTAGTAAACCGATATATTACACAAACATGAAATAACCACTTCATCTTTAATTAGATATTGGAAGAAATCACAACCCTGTATAGTTTCTTAATATTGAATTTCACTTGATTTATTTTCGCGCAGTTTTAATTACTTGTTTTTAAGTTTAAAGTCACCACTTAGTCAATCAATCTGTTAGATACTAGTAATAATTTGACCTCATAAAATTAATAACTTGGGTTTTAAGACCTCGAGGGATCGATATTTTTATACTACTTGAACGATACGTACACTTGTGTTATACGCGTGTGATTATGCCGGTCATCTCATGTTGAACAAATCATCATCAAATTGATGATGATAATAAATCTACTACAGCCGCATGTTATCATCAAGTTTATTATCCATTAAATTTGCCAGTAGCAAACAAAAGACTTGTCTTGTTTGATCATCATCATGACCTGACTGAAGGCCAAGATTGCCTTTATGATATACTCGGCCTTTTTTTTCTTTTTTCTTTTTTATAAATAAAATTAAAAAAAAAAAAAAAAACTTAAATCAAATTGATCATAAAATAAGAGAGAAAGAAAAGAAAAAATATATTGAAAAACTTTAGGTTTTTCTTATTAATTCTAAATTATAAATTAAAAGAGATATTTTCTATTTATAAGGAAAAATTAGTTTAAGATTATTATTCCTAAATAATGTGGGATAAATTAAATTTATTAATATTAAAATAAGAAATCATATTATTTACGACACTTATATCATTGGTGCAAATATTGAAGTGGACTATTAAAATTTAATATAATATAATTTTTTCTCTAATAAATATAAATCACAATTTATAAAACAAAAAACTTATCACAAAAAAAGCTCATATCACCTAATCCAAATCCATTCGAGATAAATACGATATGGAATGCAAATGAGATCGGACTGCGTATAAAATGCTTCTTCATCCAACTCAAAGGCAACCGAATCATCCCAAAATATCCCAATTCCGAAGCAAAATCAGAAGCACCAATTAAATAAAATAATCACAATATAAAATATTCACATCAAGCGGCCCAAAAAAACAACAGCAAACGCGTTAAAATAAGCCCACCCGTAGGGTGGGCAAACACACTTGTAGGGTTTTTAAGATTAGGTCAAGCCATTCACTTACTTCCTCTGCCGCATTGGCCAGGGCTTATTTCATCCTCTGTTCATTTTCTCTCAAATTTTCTGTGTTTCCAAACACATCATCTCTCGTAGAATTTTAGATTAGATTATATGATGGCTTTGAATAAGCAATAAAAGGGGGTCTCGTGGTGTGAAATTTTGAAGTTTTGTCATCAGCGGTTTCCAGAATCATCGAAATAAAATGGCGAGCTTGAACCCTTTTGATCTACTGGGTGACAATGATAACGAAGACCCAAGTCAACTCGTCGTCGCTGGAGCGCCCAAGGTTTCTGAGAAGACGAAGAAGCCCTCTCCATCTCAAGGTCAGACCGCTAACAAGCCGGCGCCGGCTAAGTTTCCCACCAAGCCACTTCCTCCCGCTCAAGCCGGTTAGCATATTCTATTATCAACTCTATTCTTTTTGTTGGTTGTATGATTGTAATAAAAACTATTATCGGACAATTTTCTGTTTGTTTGTTTTGCGAGAAAGTGTCTGAAAATTGACAGAAATACAAATTGTTAATTATTTATGATGTTATGTGAGTGTTTAATCAGAGAGATTTATTTTTTTTTTTTTCATTTTATGTTTAGCTGTAAAGAAAAATTGGATTTTTGTATGATTTTATTTTATTCATTAGACAATTTTACTCCGTTGTGTGCTACATTAGAAAAGCTATAAGCTTTTAAACAGATACTGTGACAGCTTCAGGCTGTTATTAAACAAAAAAAAAATTGGTGTTGAATAAGATAAAGGACTCACTAATTAAGTTTAGAACTTTGGAATAAAATTTGTTGCGTTTTATCATTTTTGCTGTTTTCATTAGTCCAATGCCTGAAATTATGGTCTTGTTTTTGTCCATCTTTTTCAACTTATGTGTCTATTTGCTTTCCAGTAATTTAAGATTGCATCTCATGTATCTTAATTTAATTGTTGACTGGTAGATGGATATTTTAATAGTGTCCAAGTTCTTTTGGATCAGTATCTCAAAATTTTTACACGTATATCCTATCTAATAATGTAGTGGCTTTATTAAACAGTGAGGGAGTCAAGGAGTGAAGGTGGACGTGGAGGTGGCCGTGGTGGCGGACATGGCTTTGGCCATGGGGGGGGCCGTGGCGGCTTTGGTCGTGATTCAAGTAATAACACATTTGGCAGCAACAGTGGGATTTCTGGAGGATATAGACCTTTTGAGGAGGGAGAAACAGGGAATCCCGCTGAAAGGCGTGGGTATGGTGCACCCCGTGGTGGTCGCCGAGGTGGTTTTAATGATGGAGAATCCAGAGAAGGAGAACGCCCACGTAGGGTATTTGAACGCCACAGTGGAACAGGCCGTGGGTTAGTATTCATATGTTTTGAGACGTTATTCTTCAACTGGCTGGTAGATTATTGTGATGTTTTTGTTATTCTGATTATTGATTTTATATGTTTTATCAGGAGTGAGTTTAAACGTGATGGGGCTGGTCGTGGCAATTGGGGAACTCCAACAGATGAAATTGCTCCGTGAGTATTTTGCCTCTTCAAAGAGTCTATGATATTAATTCTTTTGAGCTCTTAGATTATTTTATGTTGTGAATAATCCTTTTTGTTATAATATTCCATGTTTTGCCAATATCAGGGAGACTGAAGAACCTGTTGCTGAAATTGAGAACAACACAAGTGTTGAGAAGCCTTTTGGAGAGGAAAATGCTGTGGATGCTAACAAGGAGAATCCTGTGAATGAGCAAGAAGAGGAGCCTGAGGAAAAGGTATGCTCTATTCTGTGTGCATAAATGGCATGCTTGTTTGCTTAGGCTTACATTGATTTTGGTTGGCTGTCTAGAATCTTCATTATTTTAAAGGACTAAACTTGTTTGGGATGCCCTTTTTATTATAAAAATGGTAGTTGTTTCACAAATTTTATTATTAAAGTTATTCAATATTCTGGTAATTAGACTTGACTCCATGGAATAATGTTTCAAAATCACATTGCATAAAGTGAGCTTTATCTTTTTTGTTCTGATTGAATTTTCTCTCTCTTGATTTTCCTGCATTGGAAAGTCTACAAGGCATTCAGCTTATGTTTTGGAGTTTGGACTCAACATAGATTCCGTTGACAGTAATTCTAATGATAAAAAATATATATTATTTGTGTGTCAATTGAGAGTACATGAAACTGGGTAGGAGGACAATAAAAATTAAACTGTCTTTGTGAAATCAACCCCCGCTTTGAACCAAGGTTTGAAAACTCGTTATGTGGTGCGAGGCGGACAGTCTCGACTCTCGAGGCGGTTGAGGCAGAAGCCTCAATCCAAACACCGGAAAATAATTCATAATATAAATGGAAAAAAAATAATGCATTTTCAATATTATAATAACCAATTTTATAGTGGACAGTGAATTAATTTATTCCAATCCAAGACTAATTTGATAAAATAATATTGAATTATTAATTTATAATACAATTTATTATTATTATAAAAATAATACAATATGGTTTATAATAAAATTATTATCACAATTCACCAAGTTTCTGGCTCCCAGCAGCTGCAATTGCCAGTAGTGGGCTTCATGCAAAATTTGAAAAGAAAATAGGGTCTGTTTGGTATTGTGGTTTGACCTGTGGTGAGATAACAAAACTGTATTTAGGTTAAAACACAACTTTTAAGTGTTTGGTTAATGATGTGAAATTGCGATTACTAATCATGATTTCTTTCAAAAATTGAGTTTCGCAAAAGCTAAAAATTTTAGTTTTTCCTCACCTTCAAAATATTAAAAAAAGCACAACAATAATTTTTTATCTAGTGTAAACCAAAATTTTATAACACCGTTTATGAACTACCATTTGTTCACCTCACTTTTCTAATCGCAATTCGCAACACCAAACAAAGTTATAATCAATTAATAATTTAATCACTTTAAGACTGTGTTGCTGCTAGCAACAATTTTTTATTGAAAAAATTGTAAGTTATCCCCCCTTTCTCTCCAAATTGAAAGTTGCATCCTCTCTGCCAATCACGCTCTCTCTTTGCAAGTTGGGTCACCCTCATCATCTTCAATATGCGCCTCTCTCTCTGCGAGTTGGGTCACCATTAGGGGTGTTCACGGGTCGGGTTTTTTTGAAAATTTGCGAAACCCAGTCGGGTCGGTGCAGTGTTATCAAAGGCGCGCCTAGGTAGAGGCGCTAGCCATTGCGCCTAGAGGGTATTCAGGCGAGGCGACGTGCATCAGGCGCGCGCCTAGGCGATGAGGCGCGCGCCTGATGCCAATGAATGAGGCGCGCCTTAGGCGCATAATGCCAAAAATCTTGGTTTTTGACCCAATTTTGTTGATTAAAGCTCTTTTTTGTACTTTTTTTGGTTTTTTTCCAACATAGAGAGTTAAAAGAAAAAAGAATAATAACAATAAATCTCATAATTTAACTTAATTTATTTACTTTTGACATTGACTCTTAGATAATTTGTTGGGATTGTTTAAAATTATAAGAAAATTGCATATTTTGTAAAATATAAATGTTTGCCATAATAATTAATAATAGATCATATATTTATAATTATTAGGAACATAATTTTAACCAAAAGATTAAACTAGTCAATAATAAAATTGTACATAAGACAATATAAGTAAATATTAATATCTTATTTATAATAGCAACTTAGTTATGAAAATAGTGATGTATAATGTTTAATTTAATTGAGTGCAATAATTTATAAATGTTTTGTCATAATTTGGTCAAAATATTAGAAAATACTCAAAACAAAATGATTAGAAGAATATAAATGTTTCTCTTTCTACTTGAAAAATTATATTTACAAATATGCGTCTCACATTCCCCAGGCGCGCGCCTAGGCTCCAGGACCTTTTGCGCCTCGGTGCGCCTTGTGCCTTTAATAACACTGAGTCGGTCAAACGGGTCGACAAACCCGAACTTGAAATTTGAGTATACAAACCCAAGCGGGTTGGCAAAATTTTTTGTTAATGTATTAATTATTTTTAGACATAAATACTAACTATTTTATGTCTCAAAATTTGTCATATCTATAAAATTTCAAGACGATAGAACTAATAAATAATTGAAATAATAGTAGAAATTAGAAACTTTAAAAAATAATAAAAATCTATTGTATCAGGTGGGTTTGATTGTCAAAAATCGTGTTGGGTCAACCCGAAAATGCATTAATTTTTTTTTTTTGAACTCAAGCAGAGCGGGTCGGGTCGAGGGTTGACCCGAAAATGTGAACACCCCTAGTTACCATCGCCATCTTCTGTATACAAAAAAAACTCCACGTCTTCCTCCGTCCGCGTCGGATCGCCTTGAGACGCCCCGACCTGACGTGGCCTGAGGCAACCTGCCTCTGGCCCTTGAGATGGGTCAAAATCTTCTGCGGCCGCGAGGCGGTCAAACAGCTCCCCGATGCGCTGCCTCAGCTCAGTCCCTTTTTTTAGACATTGCTTTTAACTGTGCTTTCAAGGGTGTTAAGTGACCAAATTATGACACGATGAAGCTCTTTTATGCGATGTTTCTTATTTCAGTGTGGTTTTTAGGATTTTTTTTCCCTTCATGCTTTCTGCTTTTTCCTGTATATTTCATTATGTTATTCTAATTTTCTCTTCTTCAACTTGTAAAGGAGATGACCTTGGAGGACTATGAAAAGGTACTTGAAGAAAGGAGGAAAGCTTTACTTGCCCTAAAGACTACTGAGGAGAGGAAAGTTGACGTGGACAAGGAGTTCATGTCCATGCAACCGCTTTCAAATAAGAAGAGCAATGATGACATTTTTATCAAACTGGTAAGAATTAATAAAATTCCCTTTTTTTGTTTCTCTAGTTGACAGTTTTTCTGGTGTATATGAACTTTAATTTTATTTCTTTCCTGATTTTTAGGGATCTGAAAAGGACAAACGCAAAGATGCCACTGATAAGGAAGAGAAAGCCAAGAAGGTCTGCATCTTTCTCACATAAAATAGTTGATGAATATAAATAATTCTTATGGTTCAATAAGCTTTCTAAATTTATATATTTTTAATCAATGATAGCATGAATCCTTAATATTAAACATTAATAGCTGTTTTCCTCTAGAGTTTTGCTCCATGCTATGCAGTCTCGGAGCTGTAGAACTATTGCTTCTTTTTTTTTTTTTTGTGTGATGAAATACATAATTTAATGTTCATTTCTTTTGTCCCAAAACATGACTATGACAGTTCAGTCATTATAACACATCCTATGTTGCAATCCGTTCTCAAGATGTTTTCATTAGATGCCCGGATTCTTGGAAGGCCCCCTTATCAATGATCGGGAGTAGTTTGGTGGCAACACTAGTTGACACAGAGTGTCTAGGGGACTTCAGGAGATTAGCGACAGTCATATTCTCAACAATTGTGTTTTAACAATAAACTTTTGTTGGGTTAGGGCAGCTTATATCTATGTTTGGAATATTTAACAATTTCAGATGCTTTGCACTCTCAAACTGAGCATTTTGATTATTGAAGAATTTTACTGTGCTACTAGATGTTCTTTTTTATTTACATGTTTAATGTGATTGTTATTTGATTCTTGTAGTCTGTTAGCATCAATGAGTTCTTGAAGCCTGTCGAAGGGGAGAGGTATTATAACCCCAGCGGTCGTGGACGTGGCCGTGGCCGTGGTTCAAGAGGTGGATATGGTGGTAACACGTCCAGCAATGTTGCAGCACCTTCAATCAAAGATCCTGATCAATTCCCCTCCTTGGGTGGCAAGTGATATTCCGTTATCATTTCTTGAGCAGACCTTGGTGTTCCCTAGTTTGGACTGACTTGCAATCGATTTAAGAATTTAACAGGGAATGAGATAATATGTATTAAACGCCATATGTGTTTTGCTGTGGTAGCCTCACTTTTTGAGATAATAAGTTTTTTGGTTGGATTTTTTTGGGATGAAACTACATATGTATTAAACAAGATTCACTTTTGCTTCTCCTGAGCCTGTGTTTTGCTGTGGTAGCCTCAGTTTTTTTGTGTGAAGGCTCGCCCTTCGGTGGTCTCTCATATTTTAAAATTTGAGGCTGCCTTGGTTTTTAAGGAGCACAAATCTTTTACCCCTGAATTCTAATGCATTTTTGATTCTCCATCCTGGTGAACACAACATGCATCTACTTAGAAGCACAAGTTGAGAGTTGGTGGCTTGGACTAAAATGATTAGTGAGTATAAAAAATTTGGGAAGTTTGATTCAGCGGAAAATTTATTCAAGGAAATGCCAGTGAAGAATTTGGTCACGTGGAATGCTATTATCGCAGATTATGTTGATAATAATTGTAGAGCCGAGGGTTATTTCAAGTTGTTTAGGATGATGATAGGGTTAGGGATTAGGCGTAATGTTTCGTGCTTTAGTGTTTTACTGGCTTGTGGTGAATTGGAAGCACTGCATCTGTAAACATGTTCATCAGATGGTTTGTGAAGTCTCTGACGTTTGATAAAGAGTATTGTGAATTTTATGAAACAAACGCTAAAGTTGAAACTAACATATGTTAACTTATCCTTTTGGTGAAGCGTTACTGAACACTCACCAACGCTCCACCAAGCGGA